>JAHPZR010055978.1:12500-42500 GCA_019787425.1 Platygyra sinensis | reverse complement strand
TTGCCGACTTTATTAGTACGCTTAATGCATGGTTGCTAATTTTATCAGGCTCGTTTGGTCTCGCCATGGGTATTTGGCTCGCCTGCGTCTTGCCAAAATACGAACCACGGCTTGACCAAACTCACCTGATTTACCGCTGAAGCGTCGTAAAAAGGTTCCATTAGGTATAACTTAACGAATTTGTAACAGACAAAGTAAATAACAACACAAAAAGCAAGCAAGGTATTACCTGCCTTCCTCTTAACTTAAGTTTTCCTCCGATAAAGGCATTTGATACATGTGAAATGGTACATATTTAAAGCGGCTACGCAAAAACAGCAAAAGTTTAAAGTGATGATCTGCCTTTTCGGTGTATCCAGCAGTATTGTTAAGATTGACTGTAACCTGTGACCAGGCGTTCTTTTCTTTTTGGCTGTTGCAAAAAAGATCGCCCAACCGCAGGTTAGATTGAATGTCCAAGTTGTTGTACAAAGGAACTTTGATACATCTAACTGTCAATTAAATTATTTATTGTATCTCTTCTTGTATCTTCTTCTTCTTGCTTTAAAGGGCCCTAGTCAGCCACCTTTGTTTTTGTTTACATGGTAGAATTTGGCTATTATATTTTATTTGGAGTCTCTCGAAACGAAGAATAATCACTGTAAAACTACGCAATATAATTAAACATATATTCAGGAATACAGCTTACAGTAAAACAATGAGAATTTTCTTCACCATGCTATATCAATAATTTCGATGTCATCGAAAATGGCGGAGGCTGACTAGGGCCCTTTAACAAGCAGCTGATATTATCCGAAATTTTAAATAGAACCTTGTCATTTTCCAAATGATAAACTTACCGCCTTCATCTGTTTGGACAACTATGGTGTTACTTTTATAGATGTCGCCATTCACATCAACCAGATAAACAAGGACTATGTACTGACTGAATACCGGGAGGTTTGGCACTCTGATTGATGTGTTCGAGGAGTCTACTATACGAAAGAACGAACTTGTTCTCCCGTCTTTGTCAGAAAATTGTGGCCTCGTTTGATTCAAGGACAAAATGAAGAAATTAGCTTGTAAATCTCCTGGTATGTTTCTCCAGTCAACAAATAAACTCGTCTGGCTGGTGTTGAAACCATGTATATTCCATACAGTTGAAGGAGACAGAGCTACAACGTAAAGAGACGAGATCAGAACAAATCAAAAAGTAGGAAAACGACCCTAAAATAAGACATTTCTCACGGAAGATCTGAGCAAGCGCAAAACCCAGACGCTAAGGACATTGTGTTTGCTTGTTTTGTTGCTGTTGTTGTAGTTGTTAGAACTCACGTTTAAAACTAATATGGATAACAAGAAAAAATAAAACAAGAAATAGAAAATAAAATACATGGTTGGTCCAGTGTAGATAAGGAATTTCTCTTCTTGTGTTCAATTTGATATCTCACTCGTTCACAGCGCTCACTCGTGTGAGATCAAGTTTAACACGAGAAGAGAATTTTCATATCTACAACCAACCATTGTTATATAAACATACCAATGACGACGTTTTTCACGATTTCCCGACATTTCCCGACCAGTTTCAAAAGTTTTCCGAAGATTTTATAAGATTGTTCAGGTGGACAGACGAACGTTTCCGAACATTTATGACTATTGTCTCATTCAAGTTCGCCTCAGTTAGCCCGAAATAGCGGTCATCTTCCGCTCTCAGCCTACTCCCCGACGTACCTATAAACGCTAGTTTCCTGATCGATTTATTTTTAAAAGACAGAAAAAAAATGTAAAAAAACTATCTAGGTATACCTGAATGAAGGCTTCTTCTAACTACCACAAAGTCAAGCCTCAAGCGGCTGTATCTGCTGTACAACTGAGTGTTTAAAGTAACGAAGTCTCCGTTTCCAAATTGCAATTCTACTACACCCCGATGATCTTCATAGCATTGTTCACGGGTGAAGATCTCAGTGCCTTTGCTTGAAAAAACCTTCAGAAATTCACTGAAAAAAAAAAAAGCAAAAGAATCAGAATATGAAAAGTCCATCGCCTTTCTGTTCCATTGTGCGTGACGAGGGCGTGCGCGCGAGGGCACAGTTATATTGCTAAAAAGGCAGTTTTCCATTTTCGAAAAAAAAAATTATGACAACTGGTTATCCCCAAATAACAAATGCCTCCGAAGGTAACCAAAACCCCAGGGATTTTGAATATATTTTCACTGTAATCTTAAAGTGAATGGCCAGTGCTCAACTTAGCTCCTTTATTTCTCTTCACAAATGAAACTCGCGGTGCCGGAAACTGGCGATGGTTTTTCATAGATTATCTGGTTCGTCGTGCTTCGTTTATTTCCAAGGAAAATATGCGTCAAGTCGGATGAATATGGGACTTAATTTTCATTTTATCTTGCATGTAGCATAGAGTTTTTGTTTCGGTTGCGCTGGCTGTATTTGCCAGTAACCTTGTGTTCGTTTTGTGTTCTTAGATAAAAGCCTTGCAGTGGGGAATATCCATTAGCTTACTGAATTTTCCAAGCGCATTTATCTAGCATTTATGAAGTGAGCGGTACGCTAGGATCATCATGATAACGCACAAACAAGAGAAAGAGAGAGGCCCGCCGCCCGCCTAAAGCTTGTATAAAGACTGAGTAAAAAAATAATTTGTCATCCGATTTCAACATTATGGGTACTGCAAATGTTGATAAAGCTTCATAGTTGTGCTGGTATCGCCAAAGCGTTTTCGCCAACAACAAATTTTTTTTTTTCCTCCTTTAATTTCAGCCATTCCGTATTTAGGGTAACAACAATGACAGAATTCGGACAAAGCCAGACCAAAAATGTCAACAGCTTGAAAATAAAGACGTTTAAGCAGCCTTAAGTTACCAGCACTCACCTCCCGCAGTAATCGAAACGGAGTTCTTGTATTGAAAGAAGAAGGATTGCATTAGTTATGCCACCACTTTCTATCGTCCAGTTGCATTGCAGCCTACCGTAGTCCGATTTGTTCAGGTGGATTGCTCCAAAGGACTCGTTAAAATTACCACCGCATCCTTACAAAGCAAAATGTAAAGCAAAGGAACTTAAATACTCTGTGTCTAAATTCATATTAAGTTTTCAACAGGGCTTGTAAAAATATAATTGCTCTTTGTCATAAAAGATAAGTCAGAAAGCGATTCAAAAAAACTTGTTTTTATTTAATTTACCTTCTTGGTTAGATTTATTTTGCTCTTTGGCCTTGATAGTTTGCTTGGGCTTTTCTTTGGTTCATGTGTAAGTGCACTTTACTTTTCCAGGAAGAGAGAAGAGTGCCAAAATTGATCCGAAAAGTACAGCTTTACCAACATGTTTGCAATAGAGACTTAAGGTGGCATGACCATACATGTAATTGACACACAAAAATGTTCCCTGAAAATATTTTTTAAAGTTTCAAAATAATACCCAAGCTTACATGCTTCGTTTATGCTCTCACCCCACCCCTAGGATAAATGAGCAATTCAATTTTTGTTTTTTAGATTTATTTAGCTTCATGGCTTTGATATTTGACTTGGGCTTTTCTTTCGTTCGTGTGCAAGAGCAATTTACTTGTTCCAAGAAGTGAGAACAGCGCCAACATTGATTCGAAAAAACACACTTTGCAAACACTTTAGCCACGCTAAAATGTTTTCTGAATATACTTAGTAAATTTTTTACAAACATTACCACTTCAGCTTGAAACGCTTCGGTTATGCTCCGACCCCACCCCAAGGATAAATGAGGGATTAATTGTGGACCAATTGCTAAACTTTAAAGTGCACCTAACCCCAAAAATTTTTTTCGCTTAAACAATAAAGCTTATTTTGTGGAGTAATTAGCCGCAAAAATTTTTCGATTTGGTTAAATCCTCGAATTTCTGTGCCCCCTTGAAACCGAGTTTCGTATGGTTCACGACCGAGCATAAGGAGTCTGGGGAGAGTGAAGCCGTGACGTCACTTCGAGAACGAAAGCTTCGGCTGTCCCAGTCGGGCCTTTTACTCTGTGTGAGCGTGGAAGCCTTTTTGCCGCACAAGTTTTTCGCTGGGGGCTCCACAGTCGACAGATTTCTGTTTTTATTAACAATATCTTCTACTTCGTCGGATTCTGAAATGAGCTTTGATTCAGAAGACTCCGAAATTTATTATATCGCTGAAGAGATATGACGACTCGCACTTGTAAACAAAGCAAAGTGAATAGTTAAATGATGACGGCCGAGCTGATTTATATGCTGACAACTCTCTGGCCAACGAAGAATGGATAGACAAATGAGGTGGATGCTGACAAAGAACTCGAACGAGCTCTGATGGACAGACCCGAAGGCAATGATATGTAGAAGTCAAAGAGACTGTAGCGTGTGGTGCGTATATTTACTAAATTCGCGCATTCTTCGATCTTGCATTAACATACTTTCGTATAAATAAAAGTCAAGTCCGTTAACTTTCTCAAATTATTTTAACTTCACTCGTTCAACGTAGACCAAAATGATTATCCCATGACACAATGTTTGTGTTCTTTTCCTGCGAGTGTGGAAATTGTAGCGTCGCTTCCCTTCAAAACATCAGCGAATGTTATTGTTGTTGTTATTATATTACAGTGAGTTAGAAGGTTGTCAAGACTCAAAGAAGAGTGATCTTGTTCTTGAAGATATTGGTGCTGATGTTATCTTAAAGTGTGTTACTGAATATCCAGGAATTAAACCTGTATGGCTTCAGAAAAGGAGTTTTAAGATTAGTAGTGGGCAAATACAAAACTATCTGTCGGCTGTGCCGACTGACTGCTGTTGTTTCTCAGATCAGATGCAACAACGGCTGCATGAATCGATGGACGGTTATTCCAAATTCGTCTCGCTTAAGTCACTGAGTCAGCAAAATCCCTTCCTCTCTCTGAAAATCCAGGCATCGAGCGAGATCATCTGGTTTGAAATACTTTATGGAACAGATCACCGAACTCTTAGACGGCTATCACTTTGCACGAATCGAACCATCACTTTGTACGTTTCTTCTCTTCAGAACATCTCTCCATAAAACGTATGGCATAAAGCGGAGTACCTCCTGTAAGTTTGTTGTGTTGCTACATCACACTACAGCGCACCTGGCTAGCATTTTTTTCGAACAACTTTTCCAGCCTTTCCCACAGAAACAAGTAAATATGCGAATCTCAGAATCATCGTGTTCTCGATTTGACGTCACATCCGGCCCTCGACCCATTCTCCGTTAAACTCGGTCGTGGACCAAAATGGCGGCAATTTCACGTACTTTGACGAGCCATAGAAAATCAAAGATTTAACCAAATCGAAAAATTTTTGCGGCTAATTACTCCACAAAATAAGCTTTATTGTTTTAGCGAAAAAAAGTTTTTGGGGTTAGGTGCACTTTAAAATGTATAAAGAAAAGACAAAACATGCACAAACTCAGTTCGAATTTTATCTTACTCCATTCTCTTTTCTAAGACTCTACATCGACTAGACAAATAATTTTGTTCGATAATGGCAAACCAAGGTTAACGGCTCCACTTATCTACAATGAGAGACAAAAGTAGTTGAGACACTTTTAGGAAATGACGCTCTTCGATACTTAAGCATCTAGCGTTAAATCTCTGATACCCCCGGCCCCCAATTCAATTCTGATCTGTGTAGTCAAAGAAATAGAAAAATCAACATTGTTTTGGAGGAAGGGGGGAGTGGGAATGTATCCAAGACGCAGAAAATCCAATTTTACTGCCAAATGTCTCAACACTTTTCTCGCTCATTGTAGTCTACCCGACACTAATATCTAACACTCACCGACTACGTGTGAGATCCATGGCGACCGAGGTCCCTGACCCCTTGAAGTGAAAGCAACAACCGCTATTTGGTACTTGCTTCCTCCATTCAAACCACGAAGCACCATCTGGAACACGTTTGGGTCGTTTATGGTAATGTTTTCTGCATTATCATTATAGTAGTAGTAGTAATACTTGTAGTCCCTGTAGAAGACTGTGTAGCCTCGTATCTGGCCATTCCTATGCTGTCGCTCGACAGGATCCCAAAGCACTAGAACCTCATTTGGTTTGGAGTTCCTCACACGTACATTTGTAGGTGGCCCACTAGGAGCTAAAAGAAACGAAAAGTAATGTTGTTTTGATTGATTTGTTGTTGTTTCTATCAGTGTTGTGGGGGGAAGGGGGCTGTCGATTGGGGTCTTAGTGAGGGGCCAAGGCTCAGGGATTCACTCATTACTGACTGAGTCTCGCAGTGATGTTTGTTGTTCAGTGTTGTTATTGTATCGGTATGTTGTAAACTTTGGATTCCAATCCAGTTGCCCTCACTAATGGGCTAGACAAAATAAGGGTGCAAGCTTGTATAGCATGCATGATTGTTACCTGGCGAAACACATTGTATTGCAGCTGCATGTGGTGTTCATATATTCCTTGCGAAAATTTATCACCGTAATAACTGAGGGGGCAGTCTCTTCTACCATGTTAAAACAGTCAGTTTAGACCAACAATGATCTCATTTTCTAAATCTCGCCGAACACACCAAAACCACAAAAACCCTGTTGGCCGTTTGGACACGTTAAGAGGGCTGACACCCATTATTGGATATTTCCATTAAAACGAAATACTGAAGAGTCAATGGGCTAATTTGTAGCTTGTAAAAGTAGATTTATTTAACAAATAGATTCCATGCTGGCTTGCGCCTGTTCAGGAATAGATCACAGGTGACGCGAAAATGTAGTAAGAACAAAAATGGCACACGAGGCGATAGCCGCGTGTGTCACTAATTAATGTTTTTTTCTGTTCTTTCTGCTTCTCGTGCCTGTTTCATGCATCAACAAGACTTCTTTAGATCTTTTTTTCTCGCCCAGTCACGTAAACTATTTTATTGTATATATAGCGAGAATCTTAGTTAATAAACCCTGCAAATAGAATTCTATATGTGCTCAGTATATTTTCACATGTAAAAAAGCGATACGTCTTCACATGTGAAAATATAACCAATCATCGCCCAGAGTAGAATGGCTTAGCCAATCAGAGCAAAACACTCAAATGGCTTCCTAGAAGCGTGGTCTTGAAATCAGCGCCCGCCTGCAGTTTGTGTTTTAAAAACATGGCTTCGGCTTCCCGTTGTAGTTGACTTTCGCAAACAGCAGCGGAATACATCCAACATCTTGATCATTAGCACTTCAGCTTAAGCCAACAGTCACCTCAGCAAGTCTTAACTCTGTTTCAAAGGCCAACATTCAAGGAGGAACATTTCTACACATAACGTAAGTCAACAGAGTCCGAATTTGTCTTTGCACAGCGCTAAGCGTCGTCATGGATAAATGAAAAGATTTCTCACTTTGTGTTTTAATACGAATTCCCCGTATTGTATTTTACGTTGGGTAAGCTCTTTGTCCACTTGCTGCTGGACGGGAAAGCGAATTTGTTTTTTATTACGTTCCGTCATTTACATCAGTCTTGAATTTTGTGCTGTTCTGCATGTAAGCGACATGTAAGCTTATGCCTTCGGGGAAAAATAAAACTGATTTGAAGGCTATGTTTAATTCTCGCTACATATACAGTAAACAAGTTACAGCATAGAAAGTGCTTTGCACGGATTTTTAATCACTCGTTGCAAAACTTTGAAAACTCACTCGTTCGATGTGCTCACTCTTTCGTTTTGCAAAGTTTTGCAACTCGTGAATAAAAATCCGTACGTCGCACTTTCTATGAAGTAATCTATTTATCTTAATTCTCCAATCTTTCCGTCATTCTAAAACACAGAGGGAAAAACTTTGTAATGATAACGTCAATCGTGAGTCTGTCGTCTAATTAACAATTAGATTATGAGCTCGAGATGTCTATGAGGTGATAGTTGATGAGGCCAAAAGCAGGCGCGGATCCAGGGAAGGTGAAGTGGGTGAGTTTTCACCCTCCTTTTCCTGAGCCCCATTTTTTTTCTAATCCCTCAAATATCGAAATAATATTTGATTTCTCTGACATTATTACAAAAAATTCACCCCCCATTTCAAAATCCTGGAACCGCCCTTGGAAGGCCGAATCAATTATCGCCTCAAAGAAATCGAGAGCGAATAATCTAATTGTTTTAGTAGAATTCTTACTGAAATTAACAAAATTAAGGGTTTTCAATGATTTTTCCACACCTTATTGAACTTTACCTTTAACTAAAGTTGCACGTATTGAACTAGCAAATTTGCAGTTGTTTACGCACTTACCCGCCTTTTCACTATTTTCAAGTTTTTAAAGTCAAGAAACCGTAAATGTGCTTCTTTTAGTTTTCTCAGGAATTTAATTACCCGTTTACATCTAAATATCCTTCCAAAACATCACACTCTAATGGCTGATAGTATATGAGTAGCTCAGCCAATCAGATTGCAGCATTTGCATTAGTATACTAGTAGAGTTCTACTAATAGATCATAGGCGAGAACCAATCAAAATGCGAGAATAACTTGGGTTGTTATATAAACAAAGATTGTTAATGACTTTGAATTGTTGCCACACAGTCATTACCTCCTTCTCCAGTCGTGATGGTTTTAGTTTCAGTGGAATAAGTGACATTCTCGACGCCTCCTGTGAACGCAAGTACCCGGAATTCGTACATTCGGGTTGGCTTTAACAACTTGTACACAAAATGATCTCGATCGTACAAAGACTTGACTTCCAACAAAACAGATAGACTTGAGTTTTCCTCGGTGAACATAACCATAAAGTGAGTTATGGGTGCATCAAGAGGAAAATCTGCCCACTCCACGAACGCTGACGATGACGTAATGTTGTGAACTGATAGATTCCATGATGATATTTCAGTATCTGTCAAAAAAGAAAAGGTAATAACTTAAATAAGATATTTGATAATGATGATGATGTAATTTTAGGGTTTGTAACCCTTTTTTCGAAACATTTGAGCTACAAGTGGCATATCCATGTGAAATATACCTTTTGCACGATAGGGTCACACGGTACGGAAAAAAATTATGCTGGGACGCAAATAACGCAGTGGGACTTTCAAAAGAAAGGAGAGTTGCGATCGGGCTGGACTGGTAAGAGTTCCTTTGTTTTGGAAGTCCCAACATAATTTATTCTGTACCATGTGACTGGATCCTACAAAGGGCTTATTTGCGCACTACAAATTTTTCATTATTAGCGGAGCTCCGGCCGCCAAGCGGAGCCCCATACCCTATTTTGGGAAATAAAGGAAACCCATGAATTAATTTTCTCATGTTATCGAGGCCAGCGGTAGTTCTCGTGGGCGCGTACGCACGACGACGACGGCGGTGGCGGCGGTGGTGGTGGTGGAGTCGCGCAACATGGCGGCCATACTCCAAATAATAGGTTGACCTAGACATGCGGCCTTGGTTTACCGTGTACTTTTTTGATATTTGGCATCATGTTATGATCAATTGACACCTATCAAATTAAGTTATCCGTTGACCAGTATCATGTGACCATATCGTGGGCTCAAGTTTATAACTCATCGAGCTCACGTGAGTTGACCGCTGACCAAGTGCTGGTTTTCGATTGGATCGCGAATTCATGTCAGGTTTACTTGTTGAAAACAGAGCCGGGTTTTTCGGAAGCCTGTTAACTCTAATCCAGGTTTAAAACCCCATTATAACTGTTTCTTCTCTGCAAATGTTTTTTGTTTACAGCTTTTGTTTTGTGTATCGGTTTTGTGATTATTAAACTTAAAATAGCAGGCCAAACAAAACCTCACTGCAAAATTCAACCTTATCCTGGGTTAGCCTAATCGGGCTACAGGAGCTCCGCTTTTAGGGTGACCTAAATCTATATATTATTGTTGTATGTCTTGTTATATGGCTTTGTGCTCTCTCTGTGATTCTGCTAACAAACTCGTTGTTTTCCACCATGTATAAAAATCTAGTGCTAATCTTTACCTATAGAATAGATAGATTGATTGATTTGTTTGATACCTATAAAAGAACCGGCAAGTCCAAGATACGAGACTGAAAAGCCATTTGAATAGCTGTAGCTGTCCATATATTGAAGTGCTAACTCTGATTGGCCGCCGTAAACAACAAGAGAAAACGGTTCTGGGTAATAACCGCATATTAAGGTGTCGTTGTTGTGCTGGGCGTCGTCTCCAGTGGTCACGCGAAGCCAATTGTTTGTTCTGGGTGGAAAAGAAAAACGTTAACACGGTTACACCCTATAGACTGATGAGAGGACAGGCGAGTTTCTAATCCTGCAGTGACATTATTGTTCTTTCAGTAGCTAGCATTCTTAACTGTGCATAACAGCTATTTGTTGTTTACTTTGATAGCTACAATGAGACCGATCTCACCTGCAATAGGGGCCATCGCCATTTACATCAAAGGAATCAAAATATAACCATATCATTGTGACCTGGCTCCCGTCAAGTTGCGGCTTAATTGTCCAGCGGCAGTAATGCATTCCGTGAAGGGAACAAGGGTAATTAGGGCTCTGCAGTGTACCGTTTCTCTCAGTCAACGTGCGTTGTGGTTCGCAAGCTGAAAGAAAAATCATATTTGCGGCTATTATTTTATCAGTTGGACACAATGTTATTGAAGAGCAAACGGTTTCAGCAGTCCTTCTTCAGGGTTGGCTTTTACCTCTGTGGGAAAACAACTATGCGAAACCATTCACATGAAAACTTGTTCCACCTAGAGGTCTATTTCATGTAAATCAAATTGATTTTCATCTGAAACGTTTTGCCAAAAGGACCCGTTTTGAAACAGAGGCACAAGCTAGGAAATCGTCCATTAGTCTGAACCATGAAAAATTTTTATTATTCTATATCACTGTACTCCCTCTCCCTTTGATCAATCTTTTTTACACCGAACTGTACGATCGAACTGAGTGTCAAGGTTTTCGCACGCATGATGGGAGGGAGGAAGATAAACAAAAGGAAAACTGATAATATTGCTGCTATAACTTTGCCTCGTATTTGGTTTTCCATTTTTTGGGCTAGGACTCTCGAAAGAAAATTCATGTATTGCAGCACTTAAAGCGACATTTACATTGTTATTTTTCTGACCTCTGGTGTACTTAAAATAGGAAAATCACGATGACTACAAATGGCTGCTTACTTGTGTACACGGTTTGCCAATCATAGGGTCCAACTCCTTGAGAGGTAAACCCAGCACCTGCTACGTTGTATTTTGTTCCTGGACGGAGCCCAGTTAACTCGTAACTTCTGGTCGATGCACTGACGTTCACCTGACCGTATGATCTTGGGACTCCATAGCACGAAGTTTCGTACTTTATTTTATAGCCAAGAAGTTTTCCATTGTGATATTCTTCGGGAATTGGCTGTATTGAGATGTTGACGCTGTCAACTCCAAGATATTTCTTGTTAAAAGAAAGGTAAGGACTTCTACTGGGTACTACAACGAAGAGAAAAAAAAACACAACAACGTGTAAGTAAAATTTTAAAAGTCATGATTTTAAGGAATTGGTATAGATGAATTAACAATTGGTTCATGCTTTAGCGTGCACTATCGAGTTATGGAGCACGCGGGAAGTTTGGAGAGCACGAAAGAAGCGTAAGAGTTGCCCGAGGCGTAGCCGAGGGCAACTCTAGCTTCTTGAGTGCTCTCCAAACTTCCCAAGTGCTCCATAACTCGATAGTGCACAGCTAAAAGCATGAACCAATTGTTTTATAACATAGCCGGTGGAATTGTGCATAAAATCCGACGCGAATAACGGACAACAATATCAGAAGTGATTGTTCGCGGTAAGCGAAATAAACAAAATAGGAATTGGTTTTATTTCAATCTTTCTTTTGAAAGCTCGAGTTTCATATTTAACAATTTCAAAACGGAAAAATTTAAGCTTACCTTTGAAGGATGAAACAGACCAGTTTGTAACTTGTTTGGTTTTACCAGAGTGTCTTTCTGTCAAAATTGCATTTCACCCTCGAACAGTGAAGCGAATCGTGATGGCGCCGATGCTGAGTCTCCTGTTCCGTTGTTTTTCTCTTTTTCTGCCTCATTTAAGAACTCCAGCCCAAGAGAAAAGGTCGGAAATTGTCTTTGTTTTGGGACTGGTGGGTGGAGTCTCTGTTTCTATCCAATATTGTCGCGAAATATCTGAATATTTTTCCCCACGCTAACAATGGCCGCTCGCGCGAAAAAAATTTTTCTGGCAAAGCGATTTGCTCACGCCATCAGCGCGAGAGTGCACCATCGGGATTTTAAGCACGCTTACGTATACTAAATTTGATTGCGTGGCTCTGCTAGCTATGTTATAAGGTATTTTAATGTTTAAAAACAAAATTAAATTAAACTTGCACGGGGACAAATGAATTGCACTGAGCAATTTCTCATTTTACCCTCATGGAATAAAAATTTGCGAACCGAAAAGCATTTTGTCCCCGTGTCAGGTTCTATTGCTAATTTTGGATTATTGCAATTAAGCCAAACTTAAGGAATTGACTTCTCTCTGCAATCAGATTATCCCCCACTTTTGGGAATACTGACTAAACTTATCATTGAGAAAGAGCTAGGCCCGAAACGTCTGCTATAAACATCGTTTTTAATTTGGCACTTAACTATTTACAACTTTTGAACTGTTTACTATGCCAAGCAGCAACTTATCCTATTGGATTACAAATATTTAATCCTTAACAGTAGTTGATATGGAAATTTTTAAAGGGGCTCAGTCACGGTTGAACGGTTGTTTGCAATCCGTGTCAATCTTCTCCATCCTTAACCATCCTTGTTCCTGTATGGTTTATTATCGTGTCTTAGATGTTTTCTTTCTTTGTAAAGTATTATTTTCAGTTTCCTTCAATTTAACAGTAATTTTGTTGATGCTGAAAATACCGTGACTGAGCCCCGTCAACAAAAGATTCATTGTCCGGACAATAATAGCGACGATTTCTCTTTCTCTTGGTCAATCAATTAGCAAAGCATTGCTGGGCATTCTTACGAAGGGTGCAACAAATTAGCATTTACGGTCAACAGCAAACGAATAGACTTATTCCACATTCCAAAGAACAATGGCACGTACCGAATCGAGGTCTGGGTGGGCAAAAACACAGTAAATGTATGACAATATCCACCCTAACCTCGATCTGACGCTCTTGTTGGTACGCACTGAAATGAATTGCGGGAAAGGTCTGTTAATTCTGCCATATGGTTTTTGGAGTGAACTGAGTGAGTGCGTCGAGTTATTTGAAATCTGTCTTCACTTTGCTCACACCTTTTACCCATATCCCGGCCGGTCGTAAGCATTCGCGTGTGAGACGTTACACTTTTTGTCCTCTCCTCAGCTGGGTAGGGTCTTAATTTCTGTAACTTTGCATAAATCGAAATTGTTTTTCAAGCGGCTGGGTGGCTATGCACATATCATGGTGAAAGTTTATCCAATCAGAAGCGTTTCTGTACTTCATCAATCACCTTAACCAGCAAACAAAGCAAGCCTAAGAAATAGTGATCGTTGTTGTAACATTGCATCCGGCCTCAAGAGTCTCCATGGGCCCGGTGAGGATGAGCGAGTGGGTGAGTGGGTGAGTGGGTGAGTCAGCCTGTGACCCTGCAGCTCGTGTTTTCACAGCATTTGTCGTTGCACTAAACTTCCTTTCGTGTTACTATAACTCGATAGAAACACGGTAAATGTTTTCTATTTCTTAAATAAAATAATTCTCAAAAATACACTTGAATCTCACATGTCACAGTCGTGTTTACATACTCTAACCTATCGCATATCACCCAATTAATGAGAGCACGCGCTGTAGCTCGGTGATTTTATAAAGCTTTATTTTTAACACTCACCACCTTCATCAGTAGAAACCAATCCATCTGAACTCCTGTGTGATTGTCCTAGTACATCCACGACAGTAGCAAAGAAACGATACTTAGTGCCACCTTCAAGTCCGCTTATCGTTATGGAAGTGACGTTTGGAAGAACAATGTCACCTGCAATGCCACCTTTCCCATCAGTAGATTCCACTATTGGAACATAAGCTCGCACCTGGTTTCCAAGAACATCGGTTAGCTTTGGCCATTGAAAGGTAACACTCGAACGCGAAACGTTCAGGACGGTGACATTCCATCCATCCACCGGTGGTGCTGTAAATTATGTTGGAAGGCCCTTTTAACGTATTGACATTTTAACTTCTATATAATTAATCACGCACAGTGGAACTGATTGTTGGAAAGAAAACAACTAATAAACAATAATAGTAATAGTTTTGATACTCGTTGCTCTTTGAATTGTCACTTCGATCAATCAGTAGCCTTGATCTACCCTGTTTGTCTTTGCATCCGTATAGCTAGTGACTTTCCCTGTCATCCGGGTTATCGTCCTAACGTTCCGACATTTGCAAATACCTCCTTGAATTGAAAAAAACGGGTCAGTAGCTTTACATGTAAAAGAAAAACGTCTCTTTTTAAATAAAAAAAAAATTGTTGTAACTTGTGGAAGTTGTCAACAACGTTACTAAATAAACACGGCAAGCTTGACCAAAACAAGTCACATGCCCCTTTGTAAAACTATGCACATGCATAGGTTTATTACTATGCCAAATGGGCACAGGTAGTTAAAAATTATTATTATGTTACGGTTTTGGAGTTGCGTGTTGATGATGATACGAGAATCGCAAGTTCAAACAATGAATCTTTTCGGTGATACGGCGGCTACTTTGAATTATTTTAGTATGTATTTGCCTCTAAGCATCCCATAATAGCTAAAAACAATATATTTCAAAATGGATGCAATATCGCAAAATAAGTTGATTCATGAACTGCTCCTGAAGACATAACTGCATCTATGGCAGTAACTTGGAATTCCTTACCGTTGTCAATACTGTCGTTAAGGATGGCATATCGGGCAGTGAAGGTATAATACTCGTTCATCGCTCTAACTTCGACTGAAATGTTCAGGGTTGAAGAGATGAAAAACGCCCCTTCATCTGAGCCACAGTAGCTGTCCAAGAGCTTCTTACCATAGCCATCCTTAACGTATATGCTAAAACTGAAAAAAGGAAATAATTAACTGAAATAGATACTGAGCCGCAAGTTTCACCTTGTAGTTCTTACATTAAGTTATAGTTTGAATGTTTTTTTTTTTTTCTTTTTCCTTATCGAAGTGTCTATTGTAGTTTTTGGGTGGACTAGCTCGAATAGTTCGTATGTTCCCTTCCCCACTGCAATAATTTGTGCGTAGTGCGTAGTGCGTAGTTACTTGTTTTCTTATGTAATATTTCAACTATATAGTGCTGTGAAAATGGAATAAATAAATAAATACGTTAAAGGATGTCATCCATTTGATAGCATTTAAGTTCGAATAATGGTATCACAAATGTCAAATTATGAATTTCATAATGAGCACCTGCAAACCAGAAAACACCTTTTGCATCCTCTTGGCGAATAATATAACTTTATTGAGCCCATAATCCAATAGACAGCAGGCGGCCTGCTCCGAAGCTTTTACATTTGTAAGGATGAATAAAATGTAACAAATACGTGGCTAAAAATAACTGTTGCACTTGTAACATGGAACTGATGATAAAGATATTTTTTCAGGTTTTTGCAAAATAAGCAAAACTTCGCCCAGTGCGAAAGGGGCCTATGTTTGGTCTTCCAACAATTTCATAATCATAATTTTCCCCACGGCGATATTTTGTCATGATTATTTCTGCGAGAAGAAGTGCAACGAAGATTCAATACATGTACCAGGATCATAGTAACTCTTATTCCTAACCAACACGCTAAATAAAAGAAAAAAAACCCGAAGTACTGACTCTGTATCTTACCCACAATAAAAAACGGGATCAATGGCAAGAATCACGTGATCACCATTGGGTTCATAGGCGTCTCCAATGTTCCAATGACACTCACGCTCAGTTATTTTGTCGCCTCCTTTAAAGGAGAGTTCTCCCAGTGGTTCCTTCACTAGGCCACCGCATGCTGAATAATAACAAGTTATTGCAAGGTGGTCATTTTGAACTTTTCTTTTTGCATTGATGGAACTGTTTTCTTTAGGAACAAACACAACATACTCAACCGGAGCACTATCATGAGCATAACTTTGAAAATTCAAACTTGAAAGGGATATTTTTATTGATGGAAGCATGAAAATGGTGATCTACTATATAAGCGCATTGAAAGGAGAAGGGGGTTACATGAATGTTAAAGCTATAAAATTAAGTTACTGGTGTATAATGAGTGATGCAAGCACAAGGTTGTCATATCACATTGAAAAAAGGTCTGGCAGACTTAATTCAAATTTCGCTGGTTTGTCTTGGAAAAACCGCTGAGTTCGAAAGCTATTTACCTTTCGAAATTCCTTACCTCGGACCTGTACGGTACTTTTACCAGCACACGAGTGAATTAGAGTTGGAACTGAGTTAACTGAGTAATATCAACACTGATTTGAGTAGAAATGAAATAAACTTGCCATACAGATCCTTTAGTATTTCATTGTACTGTATTCAAGGTTAGATTTGAAAACATGGATCGTTTTAGGGAGGGAACACATAACTTCACATACCTGCATTTACCAACGGCCCGCAAGCAATCCCTACATCTTCATAGTGACCGCCGCAGTAAGAATGGTAACCAGTCTTAGCGCAATTGAGAAGTGACGTCTCGTTTCCTTGACAGTAGTATTCCTCTGTTAAAATGGACCCATTGCCCTCACCAAAATCAGCTCCATAATACACTTCGAAAAGCTTAGGCAGGTCAAGCTGATTACACACTATTTGACCATGTTGAGAACCGAACCACGAACCGCAGACGGTCCACCAAGAGCCATTGATGTAGATCTCTACCCTTCCTTGAGTGGGGGGACCACCGCCGACTAAACGGGCGTCGCCTAGAATGAGGATTAATAATAATGTCGGGCAGCACAGGTTGTGCTCATTGATTATATAAAACTCGGCTCCCATCATAGGATTGTAGCAATTACTTGTTAACAATTGTCAGTTGATTGTTGATAGTATAGTTTCAACCGTCCATGTTTTTGTTTGCAAAAACAAAGTCTGGGTTTGTTCTTTTTCCTTGGTTTTGTTGTTGTTTTTATCACGTCTGCTTTTGTTTGTTGTTGTAATTAAGTGTTGTTGTTGTTGTTGTTGTTGCTCGTGATTTCTTCGTTCTTCTAAAATGGCATTTGATTCTATCTGTTCACATAACGATCACAAAATCACTAAAATTATTTGTGCCACGTAAATTTATATATCTTTAATGGGTTATATATTTGTATGTCAAATGCTAATTCGGGGTTACCTTACTTAATTTTTAACTGATTTTAAGTACAAGTTGATTTGTAGGAAAGAAAAGTAGACAAAAATTTGTTGTAATGCACTTTTATTATTGTCCACCCAACTGTGTCCAAAGAGACCACCTTTTGTTTTATAACTTGCCAAGATAGTTATTGTGTGCACAGCTTGGTTTTTGGAGAGCAACCAATTATCAATCTCTTGTCACGAAGCTCTCTAGAACCCTTTCTCCAACGAATCTTGTTAACACGAAGCTCTATTGTTTTAGGGAAAGGGTCCATTGTTACTATTTTTTGTATATCATTTTCTTAACCAATCCTGTAAGACGTTCTGGAGAGCTTTGTGGTGACCCAAATCAATCTGAAATAGAAAAACTACAGGAGCGCGGCGTTGAGAAGCGAACTTCCCCGCTTTGCTAAGTAGTCGAAGCCAAAACAGAAGTATTTTTAATTCACGGCAAAATCAGTCAAACGAAATCGAATCGAAATAGCTCGAGCAGAATCTATCAAACTCGACCACGAATCACATCTGGTTATTTACAATTAGAAATATATAGTTAGGGCCTCCAAGCCGTTTAGTCAAAGATTGTGAATCCACGTTGAAGGGTCCGTTTCCGACCTGGAGGGCTGCTTAGTTTAAAGAATTGGAACTGTCATGCGTTTGGAGTGGATAAAATTTAAACCACATAAAGTCTCGAAAATGTTTAAATAAAAATCCAGACATATACTCTTAAAATTTTAAGACTAAGTTACCATAATTTGGGTCCGCAAGCACTGAGACCACTGCCCCTGAAAAATAAAGAAAATATAATGTTAAATGTATAAAACGAGCACTGCTTGAGCTCAATAATTAATATTCATGCAAGAACAGAACAATGCAAGTTTCATCAAACCTAAAAAGTTCACGGTTGGCTCACTCTCTTAGTCCCAGTCGAAAAGAGTCAAAACTGGTAGAAATCACGCTGGATGTTTTACAATTCAAAATTCCATACAAACTGCCATGTGGCTGTTAAACTCTGCATTCGCATATTGACTAGTTTTGGTTTTGTTATTGTGATCTGACAAAATCATATTTATTAGTTGGCTCGAACAAAATTTGGAACATATCAAACATATGTAATAATAAGCAATGCAAAATTCCTGATCCCATATCTCCTATGAGATTGTTAAAATAAATGGGGGTGAACAAACAGGGTTGTTAAAATCCCCTGTCCCTCGTACCTTGCAACACACTTTTTTCTACTTAAGAAAACTTTGCATTGGGCCAAGAAGGAGAAATACGGTGGGCATGGTGCAGCTTTTTCGAAATCTCTCAAACTTTCATGATAGGAAAATTCTGTTTTCAAATGTATTTGGTGTAAGGTGTTGGAGTAAGGAGTTCAGTAGCCTTCAGGCATTAAATTGCTCGATATGGCGCAAATTACTTCAAGCAGAAATGTAATTAGCATCGAAAATACGCCGACTGATGCTGTTTTCGTTGCTTTGGGCTAGTTTTGCCGCATAGAGAAAGGAAGAATTTTGTACGGTTAAGTATTACACTTGCAAATGTTCAGAACAAAAGTTATTCGTAAAAAAAATGTATCATTTATATTTGCTCAAGATTATCAGCATTAGCTGAGCCTTGGCCAGCCTATTTCTTGACCTACAGATCATTATTTTGGAAGTCTGACTCCCCAATTTTGCCAGTAATCCCCCATTTTGACCATGATTGCAAATAAACTCTTAGTTATTGTTATCGATGGAAAGCCGTTGGTTACCATCCATTGACCAAAACGCTGTTGGATATATGAGCTAATTATAGAGAGTGAACTGCGACGAAAAATGAATCCAACCTTGTATACTTAGTTAATCGAAGTTATATAGGTGTGCGAACACTAAACTTTCAACTAATATATTTAAAGAAAACATCGACAAAGCCGAGCGTTTTTGATGGAATAAACCGCGGGATTACTATTGACTGCTTTCCCCTTTAATCACATGCAAAATTCAGCAACAACCTAATACGTGAATGCACATGTTAAAAACACTGGCGGATTTGGCAGGTCAAGATCATTCGAGTAAAGGAGAAATGTATACATATGTATCTCGACGTGAACGATAAATGTTTTTATGTCGATCTTTTCACAATATTCCATACGGGTTCCAGAAAATTCAAACGCGTGCACCTGCATTGTAATAAGGAATACTGTGTTTTTTCTTCTTTCAGATGGCCTGACTTGTGATATATTCAATTCTACAACAGCTTACTAATAGTATCAAGACGTTTCCCACGCTTACCTTGATAAAACCAACAAAGTGCAATGCAAACACACAAAACCCTAAGATTCGCCATCGCAGCGCATAGTGACAGCAATTTGTGCATTTTATGGGTGCATCTGGTTAATTAATTATGCTTTCTAAAATGCATGCTTGATTTCCTTTGGCGTCATAAAATTGAATAGTACTTTCAAAACGGAAACATTCTTGAATAATTGCATAAGTCACCACTGCTTGAGTAAAGGGCGAGCACAAACATGACTTGCATGCGGGATATTGGTAATGTTTTCTCGTGTGGCTGGGGTGCAGTTTGGACCAATTTTCATCTGGCGAAGTGTCACTCAGTGTCAGGAATCATTGGCAGCTAGTCAAGCCAGATGAAGTCAAATCATGTTCGTTGTTCAGGGTTTCCGATAACTTTACCTCGGGCAACATTCCGTAGATGCCACGTGTGCTCTGTGCATGCATGCAGGTTATTACAGCAAAGCTTTAACACGGCCGAGACGAGGTGAGCCTCGAAGACAACCTGTGCTTGCTCTAGCTCAATTCCCGGCATTATGTGTCTCGAAAAAGCCGACTACCTATGCTGTTACAAATTTTCGCCATCAATATTGTCTCTTTCACCAGAGCTTCTTCGACATACAGTTAACATGGGGGGGGACTAACATCAGTGCACAAAACTGGTTATGCTGTGTGTTTTCTTTGGTCATATGCATATGAAAAGTTGTCTTCTCTTTTTATTTTTCCTTTTTTCCTTTAATAATAAAAATGCTCTCCCCTCCAGCATTTAGCATAAATACGGAAATCTTGTCTCTCTTGCCTTTTTAAAGAACATTATACAAATTACAAGGGAAATAATTGGAAGCCTTGTCTTGGTATATGCTGCATCCTGCCACGTGAATGTCTACTGCTCAGTATGAACTGTTAACACATCCGAGTTTTTTTTTTTTTTTTTTTCTTTTTACGCCCACTGAATACTGTAGGTCAATAATTTGCATTGGTGAAGAAACCGATTTTTTGAATACTACAAAAGCAGATTCGGTGCCCGACCATATACAAAAGAGCTCTTTCATCTCTCAAGTAGCAACAGATAGGAGGTACGATAAATTTCACGCCACATCATGCCATATCGGCTAGGTCATTCCTTTTCAGGGGGTTGTAACTGAACAAATTTTAAACAGTTGCAACTTCATATAATAGCCCAATAGTGCACACTTATAATCGCTGATTTACGGATGAGTTGTCAATTTACATAATCCCAGAAGAAGTGGGTTAGAGCACGCGAAAGACTGAATGTGTTTCTCAAGCGCTACTTTCTGGCTCTTAATACAAATGCAATGAAGTGGTCTTTTTATCGAGCTGTGGACTAGTTTGCGAATTCACATTTTTGTCTGCTCTTGATGCATGTAGAATACAATTACAAATCAAGTTGCACAGTAAACAAACTTGTACACACGCACGTAAATATTCCATGTATTTTTGGTCAAGTGCCTTCTAATAGTAGAGGTTAATTGCAGTGTTGGGATTGTCATGTTCCGAATTTGTCCTTGGCGTCAGCAAGTTAACATCATTCACTGATGACGGCCTCCTGAAAGTCAATTCCCATTTTATTTGGGATAAAAAAAATATATAAGAAAAAACATTTGGAATTTAATATTCGGGCAATCATTGTTGATCAAAGTAGTATCGGATTAATCTAAGCGTTTCACGATACTTCTTTCATGTTCTTAGGACATACAAACATATTAAGATTGTAACGAGTTTATCCCACTTTTAAAGCTCTTTGCAGTTTATTGCTGAGTAATGGGTTGTTGGGATTTTAGATAATAAATTATGTTTTACCAACTATAAGATACCGAAAGAGAGTCCAATTGTTAGCTTAACAGTCAAATAACAATAATTTGTCGAAGTTAAAGAATCTTAGAAACCTGTTATATCTCAACTTTCACAAGACGACCGTATCGATTTCACTTTGTATGCTCTCATTTAAAATTAGAATTATAGTAGAACACAATAAGCCGGAAAAATCATAAAAATTACTCACAATTATGCGTATCTTGTTGTAAAACTAATCTATTTTACAGTTGCCAAGGTGGTTTCAAGTGAGCTTCAATTCTACCGACTGAATGCTTTGAAATAGTTTTGAATTCTGAACCAGTTTGCAACTAATATCAAGAGAATTTTGTTTTGCTTACCTTCGTAAAACCAGCAAATTAGGAGGTAAAAACCTAAAGATGATAGCTTAGCCATGACATATAAGCAGTGTTTGCACAGTCTGCTTCTTTAAATGCTTATTTTTTTTCCGGTTTGTCATCGTTCTACGCAATCAGATTGAATAATTTACCTAAACTTTGCTCAAACGATCTGAGACCACAAAACCGTTTAATTGAATGATTATTCCAACCGCACCTATATGTGGCCAAGTACACACAGGAAGATAAGCGACATCAAGCGTTTCTGTGGTAAATAAAAGATTATAAACTTACAAAAAACAATGGAACTCAAGCGGTTTTCTTTTTTCCTTTATTAATATTTTTTTCTTTGCTTCAGTTAAGACATGGACAAACGTGCACGTGCATGTCTGCTGGGTGAGAATGTTTCGTGTGGAAGCGGATCAACGGTTCCGCATTGTGGCGGAGCTCAGCAACTTGAACTTGAACTAGTAATATTGCGTCAGTGCTAGCTTGTAATTACGGATGGAATGTCGGGGTTTTTTTGTGGTGTCAGCAAATAAAGTTTGAACTGAAAATTTATGATATATTTTCGCCAACGACAGTCTTCAGAAGATCAACTCCGTCACGAGAAGGGATAATCAAACAGCATTAATAGTGTGGACAGCTGAATTTCAAAAGGTTTTTAAAATATGTGAAAACACTGGTCAACAACAAAGGATTGTAATATAATATCTATTCTCTTGTCAACACTGAGCCGTGTATATATGAAGTCATTTTGGTTCATGAAGAAACAGAAACAGACACAGCTTAACGAAAACCCTCAAACCACTGCGCGTAGCATTTGACACATTTTCTTTACAGTCAGTAAATGACACTAAACAGCCACGTTTAATTTTGGTATACGCTGGTCGAAGCAGGCTGTGTTAAAAGCTTTTATAATAAAGCACTCAAATAACTCGCGCTCTGATTGGCTGGAACAGCGTGCTTTATCAGAGAACAGACCACGGGTTGGTCACCTCAAGCTGGCTTTCAAATTTTGTACATGACTCAAGCAAAAGCAACGCAAACGAGCTATTTGTAAGCAGTAAATATGGCTCACGGAGACATTGTTAGCAGCAGTGGTGTAAAAACTGTACGAAAATAGGCTTTTGCTAGATTCCGACCAAACACGTTGCGAAATAAACAGATTCTCAACCTTGCTAATTCTTTGATGAAAAGATATAATATATTACGAAGGCAGAAATTATACTTATAAAAAAGTAAAACAAGACAGAGAATACCAATTCAGCTGTTTCTGTTTACTATGAGAAGCTTTATTTTTGTAATAATTTTCAAACTACACATGCACTGTATTAAAACTCGCTTTCTCAGCGAGGGGGTGAATAGGTTTTCGAATCGACGGATTTGGCCTTAAAAACTGCACAGATTGAGGATTTTTCCTTTAAATCGAGCGGATTGGCGGATTTTGAAAACACAGTGGATCGTGGATCAGCTGTAACTTTTGACGCGGATTCCAGGTTGTGCCTGGCTTATGGCTTATATTCAAATCTTTCATGGAAATATCACATAGAATCTATCTGCCACAAAATCAGCAAGTCAATAAGAATTATAGCCAAGATTCGACATTATGTCCCGCGTCGTGTTTTACTTTCAGTTTACAACTCACTAATTGTCCCTAACTTAACTTATGGTGTTTGTGCTTGGGGAAATTGTGCCTTGACATTTCAAAGAAAGATCGTTATTCTACAAAAACGGGCCTTACGTCTTATTTACTTCAGTAAGTCTAAGGAACACACCATACCGTTCTTTCTCAAATCGAATTGCCTTCCCCTACCTAGCCTATTTTTCAGAGAATGTAGCTATTTATTGTATGATATCAACAGACAGACAGCACCAGTTAGTATACTCAACCAATTCGTTAAAACAAGTCATATTCATAACTACAGAACAAGATCTGTCTCTAGCGACTCGTTCTACGTTAAATTCTCTAGAACCGATAAAATGCACGCTTTTTTCTCGAGAATCGGCGCCCAAATTTGGAACTCTATTCCTTATTCGATCAAACTACTTAAACGTTCGTCCTTTCGTAAAAAGATAAAGGAATTATTACTAAATTTCTTGCGGTCTGAAGATGATTATGTCGAAGTCTCCCGTCTTATTAAGTTATTTAATACTTTAGGTTAGCTTCTCTTCGTAATCTTAATGTACTTGGTTTGTTTTATGTTACTTTATTTCTATTTATTGTATAGTAGTGTTTTCTTTGTTATTTAGTCCATCTACAGACAATCCTTGTATTTGTAAAATGTCTTCAGATCTCCCCGCCTCGATTAGTTTATAAGCTATTTGCGGGGGGGAAACTAATGTAATTTCTTGTATTTCTAATTTTAATAAAATTTTGTTGTTGTTGTTGTTGTTGTTTGTTCTTGTTATGTTCGGATCTGGGTCCTAAACGAAATTTGGATCATAGCGGATCTTTCTTCAGCCGTAGTCGGTATGTTAATGAGCTTATTCAAATTATTTCTTTTTATGGAAAGAAGTTCATTTACACTCAGGTGTGAGTCTGTTTTTTGGAGTTGTACTGTCAGAGTCTGTATGTTAATGAATTCATCCAAATTTAGACGCGTGGCGTCCTATCCGCATTTACGCATGTGCGTACTTGACGTGACCAGAAGATTTTAAAATTTTTAGCAATTGTTTCTATTTTGAACATTTTACTTGTACGCAGCCAGGATTTCGTGATGAAAACACCACTTTGATTAAATTCTAAAAACTAAAACGAAAGCTATACGATGTTCGAACTTAGTTTTGAATTGTAGTTTTTTTGCACTAAACGATGCAGTGTCCTTGTATTTCATTGTGTGTGGCAAAAATAAAAATAAAAATAAAATAAAATAAAATAAGTGTTTTTTTGGCTAGCGTGCCACAATTCAAAAAGGCGAGGTTGTAAAGGAGCGACAAAAGGCGCAGTATTTTTGGCGCAGTTTACTTACGTTTCCAGTCATATGTATTTGTGCGCACTTGCAAAAATGACCAAACTACGCCTGATTAATTAATTCTTTTTTTTTTCGAAAGAAGTTCATTTAAACTCAGGTGTAAGACTGTTATTGAAACTGTTTGAGGGAGGCAGCGTGGCCGAGTGGTTTAGGGTGCTGGATTTGAAATCTGGAGCTCCCTGGTTCAAATCCTCCACCCTACCGCTATCTGGATTTGTTCTCGGTAGTCCCGAGTTCAACTCCTCGACTACGTTGTGTAAATAGCCAACTGGTCAGCCTCCCACCAGTTGGGATTCTTAAAAGTTTATGTTCTATTTGAAATATTCAGTTACTTATTTAATTACAGTGTCCCCAATTAGCACTACAGTGCTAAATACATACGACACTTAAATAAAGTTGTTGTTATTATTATTATCATCATTATCGTTATCGTTATCGTTATTGTTATCATCATCATTATTATTATTACTATTAATTATTATTATTATTGTTATTATTATTATTATTATTATTATTATTATTATTATTATTATTATTATAATCGTATCTATAACAAAATTCTCAATCGTGATTGGTTCTCCGCGCACCTATTTGTCACGTAATCGGCGCGCGATCACGTGGGTGTCCAATTACAGCTGTCCGATTTAAACTTTTTGTAATCGGACACCTATAATTGGATACCCACGTGATTTTCACGCCAATTACGCGCGCTTCAATGGCTTCCTTTGCAATGTTTTCTACATTTTATTTTGCTCGATTACTCCCTGAATTGTACTCCACTCGGTCCAATTACTATTACTTATTATTATCATATTATAGAAATCAAGCCTTCTTTACTATTTGGGAGAAATTAGCAGTGGCATTCACATGTACCAGTTTACTTTTAACCTTTAACACTTCTGTTTTCGAATGTGCGTGTGGTTTCGGATTTGAAAACAACTTTTGGTTGATCGACGGATTTGGCGAAAATAAGGCACGGATATGCGGATTTGCATACCCCTATTCACCCCCTCCTTAATTGCGACAAGACAAGGTCATCTCGATTGGCGAAGTAAACTTCAACAATTTCGTATCATCTCTCACTCGACGAGGTATCATTTGAAAAGTAACGCTTTCATGAGTCACAATGCGGCTGAATTCCACTGGACTAGCAACTTTTACCGGCATTTACGTCCTGATTTAACAGGTTAAACTATTAAAAAAGCGAACTTTGAATGCATCGTTCTTCTCTCGAAAGCAAGTCAAAAGTGAGAGCTAAGTTTCATCATCATCAATCTTTATTTATACACGAAATCGCATCATTTTACATGGTCTTCCTAAGACTCGTGTTTAAAATTAGACTAAAATACTCTAAGAAACTATTGACTATAATGTTAGAAATACAAAA
Source organism: Platygyra sinensis (assembly GCA_019787425.1). Lineage (NCBI taxonomy): Eukaryota > Metazoa > Cnidaria > Anthozoa > Scleractinia > Merulinidae > Platygyra > Platygyra sinensis. The sequence goes on along the minus strand of JAHPZR010055978.1, from coordinate 16,523 downwards.
ACTTACATTATGAATAATAAGAGTCCAGTTTGTTCATGATAGATGTGGTCTGTTTAGCCAATAAAATTATTTTGAACAATTCTAACGAGGATCAGAACACGGCTGACGCCACTTTTATTCATTTGGAAAATAAAGCTTGGTTTGAAAACTTAGCGAATGTCCGGAGAAATTATGTATAATAAATCAAATAAAATAGGCTGGACTGAGCTCTGTTCTGTTGTAAATAAAAGTACCTTAAGGTCTTAGAAAGCAGTAGAGCACTCAAGAAGTAGGGAAAAACACTCGACTGCGTCTTTTCCCCTAGTCTTCTTTTGTGATCTACCGCTTCGTGGGTGTTTTACAACAGAACAGAGCGCGGACGTCGAGGCTTCTTTATTTGTTCATCAAAATTGAATTTAAAGAACATAGCTGAACATAATTTAGGGACCTTTTCAATTAACTCTCCCCGAAAATATGTACCAACAAATCAAGAGGCATACACTTAAAGACAATGTTTGCGTGTCGGAATGGCGTCAAGAAGGCAAGGGCAATTTCATTTACAAAGCAAAAGTTATTGTTAGTAAAATAATGTATCATAGGGGCCGGGACATTGAAGTTTACAATATTTCTTTCTTTCTTTTTTTTGTTTGTTTATTTTTCTGTGGCATTTCAATCGATCAGTTTAATCTTGAATTGTTGATTATTGTTATATTCTCCACGCTTGCAAGAGACGGGTTTTCATGTTTTTTTGTGTTTATGGGCTTCCTTCGCGTTTTTACGACTCTTTTCAACTTTCTGGTCGTATCGGAAATAGCTTTCCCTTTCCACAGCAAAAATACTATCTAGCTATCGAAACTAACTATGATATCACTGTGATATTTGAGGTTTCCGGTATTGTGGCGTTTGCCAATCTTTTTTCCGTCTTCTGTTGTTGTGGCGACGCTCTCACTGTCTTTCTCGTTTTAACTGATTATAAGATTTTGTGGATTGTGATGTTTCCCGAAATTGTTCTACTGTTGCCGCGTTCGTCCCTCTCTTTTTCCTTCTTCTATCAGATACTACAAGATTAATTGGGCATTTCTGTTGAAGGACGAGCAGCATTCTCCATGGGCCCGGGAGCTACTACGCTCGCTAACCTTGCTCCTTTTTTAATCATCGCGTCTACCAAGTGGCTATGGCCTTCTGTGTTCTGAGTTTGAATAAAGAGCATTATGAAAAAAAAATCACCAGGTAAGCAGGCTAGATTGATATGAAATTGCGACGTTTACTTTTTTCGAAGTGCTTTAAGAACCCGCTGGCAGAAATTTGTCATTTTACACCCAAAATAGGACCTGGGCACGATCCGGTCACATTTAAGGACCAAACCGAAGTTTCTTTACTTTTCTGCTAATCAATAACTGTATTTCTTTTACAGAAATTAAGAACCTACTTAGCCTAAATTACCAAAATACAAGAAGATTTCAGAAAATGTAGGCTTTTACATAAGGGTATTCACTTCAATTTCTGGCGCTTCCGACAGCAATATGCCAATATACAACAGCCACAGTCAAGACAAAGCAATATCATAGACTGTTCGAAACTGAATCTTCTGCCATCTCAAGCTATTCAGAGAGCATACTGACTGTCACTCATGATGATAATAACAAGAAAGTAGGCTTCCGGAGATTGGGTTGAGCATGGCGAGAGTGTAGACGTGTTCTTGCTAGCTCCGTTGTAAAAGTTTGTATATGGCCTTATTACATGGCACAGAAGGTAGAAAAGTTTAAAAGAAAAACCCATATAGAGAGAACCGGACCAGCTTGGAGAAGTGAGTCAATATCGTCTGAAGAAGATTCTCTTTCCCCGCTGGAGAAGAAAAGTCAAATCAACAGACCACATGGAGTCGGAGTCGGGAAGCGAAACCGATGATGTTGTCGCGACGCTTGAGGTGGTTAAAAAAGTAATGTCCAAGATTGAATTAGTTTTAGAGAAACTTGATAAGATGGAAAAGAAACTGGACAGTCTTGAAAACTACGTGAAAGTTGTCGACGGAAAGGTTAATCGACTGCAAGAGAAGGTCGAACACTTTGAATCGTTCAGCAAGGATGCGGTATTATCATTAAAGGTGTTGGATGAAGGAATGTCCTTTGCGAACTCCGAAATTGAAAGCATGAAGGAGAAAATAAAGCACTGGGAAAAATCTCTTCAAGAAAAAACAGCGAGGGTGGAGAGGAAGCTTCAGGGAGAGATCGAAACATTGAGAGATGAAAAGCTTTACATACCCATTCTATTCAGGAAAACCACTTAACTGTAAAATATTCACAATTACCGCCATATTCAAAGTATTTGGTCGGCGCAGCTGATTCATTCGAAACCTTGTCGCGCAATGAACAAGGAAAGTGAAACCGCAGGTGATCGCGAGTTCTTTTCAAATCTCGTCGAAACCTCGATCCATGCCCTGCTTATCAAAATAGCTCCTCCGTTTGTCAACGAAGTTAATCCCATTTTTCACTTCCAACTAAACGGCGAAGCTCTTTGGAGATTGAGAGAAGTTTGTGGACAGCCAAGCACAGCGTTTCAGCTTCTACAATCAAGTATCGTGCCTCTTGGCTACCGATTAACGGAATCTGCTGGCGAGCGTCTTGGAAGTGCTTTAGCCGAAGGTATCAGGCGGTTTCGGAAAAAGAGTCAACGTCAAAATCACAACGAAACGTTAACAAATGCGAGGAATAAGAGCAGACACATAGAGATCATCACCAGCGCCCGATCAAGAGTAGCCGCGCTGTGTTCATATTTTGCGCAGATAAGCGGTAAAAGCGGTCAATGGTTTTCAAAGTTTTTTAAATAAGATGAGCGGCCATCGATTGATCAACGAACTTTGTTCGAGTGCGTTGCTTTGTAAGCGTGACAAGTGAATAACGAGCAACACTACTGACTCGCGTAAGTAAACAAATATGTTGAGAATCAACCGCTCTTTAACTGCGCAAATTTTTAATAAAGAGGTTTAACAGGCGGTACGAACACGGCGATCAAAGAATGCGCTCGGTCATTTTCAAACAAATTCGTTCGAAAGCGTTCCAAGAACAACCTCTTCTGTTAGTTTTCTTAGAATCAGTTCGGTCTGGTGCAACAAAGCAAACTCTTTCCAAACGGTCGTTTTCCTCGCGCGCAGCGATATTTTAGGGCGCGCGATTTCAGCTTTCTTTAATACGGATCAATAACAAATTTTTATAACCAGTTTTGTTTTCCCTCGCGTATTTTTCTCGGAGAGCGGTAAATTTACATTTGAGTGGTGCGAACAGGCTAAACAATAGCGAAAACAATATACGGAAAGTTTATTGTTTCACTGTTCCGCCTTCTTCAAGTTAATGAGCGACGCCATATTCCCTACGGGAAAAAGCTCTTGTTAATCTTAACCAATGAGACTCGCCTCCTGGACTTAATTTGAATAAGTATAGGTAATATGACAGACCTAAGAACTGCAAGTAAATGTCCCTAGAACAATAGGCATTCTCCGCGATGATATAAATTCGTATTTACAACCATGTAGATTGCTGGAAGACTTCTATAAATACTCTGGCCTTCGGATCAACAACGACAAAACTGAAATCTTCGCAATTGGTTCTTTTAAACTCGCGCAACGCGACTTAATTCACAACGTGCGAACGTCAATTAAGATATTAGGTACGTTTTTTGATTACCATAAACCGTCACGGAACAAAGCTAACTTTGAATCAATTTTCAAGTCCATTCAAAGGACCCTCAATATGTGGAAGTGGAGAGGCCTCACTCTACTTGGAAAAGTTCAAATAGTAAAGACTTTTATCATACCAAAGTTTCTGAGTAAAGCAGCATTAATATCGGTATCAAATGATCTAATTAAGGAGATAAATAAATTGATTTACGGCTTTATTTGGAAAGGTAATGATAAAATCAAAAGATCTGCACTTATCAACAACATTGAAAATGGGGGACTTAAAATGCTTGACATAAAGTCCATGATCTCAGCACAAAGAGTCATGGCTTTAAAGAAATATTTCGCAGATGGTAACAGCTCCTGGAAAA
>JAHPZR010055977.1:15000-55000 GCA_019787425.1 Platygyra sinensis | reverse complement strand
AAAGTTTAAAGTTGTACGACAGAAACAATTTCTGTCGATCGTTGCAAATCACTCGAAATCAGACTTTTCTACCGTAAATCGAGTGGCAGATAGCAAGGAAATTCGTCAAGTCAAGTGTACTCCACAGTAATTCTCTCAAATACAGCAACGATCAGAGTGGTAAACTCGACTGAAATTGACTCGGTTTTTACTTAAAATTGTACAGAAAGAGATACACATCGGATTACCCGCCATTACAGCGCCGAGCTACATGTATAAAATCTCACGACTTAAAAAACTTAATTGAATTTACTTAAGGTGACTTTCCTTGCCATCTAAATGTGAAAAGAGATAAAATGGCGTTGATTAATCGTCTTTGGAACTGTAAAAAGGGCGGAAGATTAACCAGGTTCGGTGAATTATGCGGAGTGCAGAGTGTGGAAAACGCGGAGGGTGGAAAACGCGGAGGGTGGAAAACGCGGAGGGTGGAAAACGCGGAGGGTGGAAAACGCGGAGGGTGGAAAACGCGGAGGGTGGAAAACGCGGAGGGTGGAAAACGCGGAGGGTGGAAAACGCGGAGGGTGGAAAACGCGGAGGGTGGAAAACGCGGAGGGTGGAAAACGCGGAGGGTGGAAAACGCGGAGGGTGGAAAACGCGGAGGGTGGAAAACGCGGAGGGTGGAAAACGCGGAGGGTGGAAAACGCGGAGGGTGGAAAACGCGGAGGGTGGAAAACGCGGAGGGTGGAAAACGCGGAGGGTGGAAAACGCGGAGGGTGGAAAACGCGGAGGGTGGAAAACGCGGAGGGTGGAAAACGCGGAGGGTGGAAAACGCGGAGGGTGGAAAACGCGGAGGGTGGAAAACGCGGAGGGTGGAAAACGCGGAGTGTGGAAATTTTTTTCATTAAAAATCTTTAAAGGCCATTGTCACGCTTTTTGGCAAAACTAGAAGGTGTCTTCGCATCAAGTGAATCCGAAAACTAATGATCTAGGTTTGTTATTGAAGACTATTTGAAGGTACTGAAACTGTATCCTGTCGCCTGTCGCTACGGATGGCATGGATGGAAATGGATTGAAACTCGAAAAAAGTGGCTAATTTTTTCGAGTTTTGATACTACTTGTTCCAAAAATCCTCAAGGAATTTATTTTGGTTAGCCCTCTGATAAAATTCATTTGATATCTTAGTCGTGGCTTTACAGAAGCATTTTGTTTATGATTAAAGCCCCAAAGTAGTGATTTTAGCACAGAAGGTACCTAAAACAGCAAACTCCTCCTGACACTGCTCCTTTAATTGCTGTATATTCTCATTGAAATGGTGTTTTATGATATCGTGACACATGCGTTTGAATTAACAAAAGTCAATAGCATAGCATTATCCTTACATTTTCATGGCTAAATCGAACAATATTTTTGGTAGCTTTCAAGAACACTAACGAATAGATAAATAAAAGATAGAAATCAATGCATTATTGTGAATTCACGATATTATCAATCAATCTGTATTCTTTAAAAACTGGATGATTCCTTACATTTTCATGGTTAAATCGAAAAATATTTTTTGGTAGCCTTAAAGAACACTAACGAATAGATAAATAACAAATAGAAATTAATGCGCTTAGCATTATTGTGAATTCACGATATTACCAATCGATCTATAGTCTTTAAACACGGGATGCATCTTTACATTTTCATGGCTTCATCGAAAAGTAGTTTTTTGTAGCTCTAAAGAACAGTAACGAATAGGTGAGTGAAAGATTGAAATCATTGTGCTGAGCATTATTGTGAATTCACGATATAAACAATCGATCTATAGTCTTTAAAAACGTGATGCATCCTTACATGTTCATGGCTAAATCGAAAAAAAGTTTTGGTAGCTCTAAAGAACAGTAACGCCGGAATGGGTAAATGAAAGATTGAAATCAATGCGCTTAGCAATCGATCTATAGTCTTTAAAAAACGGGATGGTGTAATCACTACGGATGCGGTGACATGTTTAATAAAAGATTTCGTCAGCTATCACACGTAGGTGACGCCACTCGTACGTGCCGGATCGGCGTGTGGTACGCAGGGACGTTAGTGTACAGCATAGACTTTTTGTAAAAGTTTGTTAACATTCCAGTTGTTCTTCCGCACTGTTTTTCCGCATGGGAATGGAAATTAAAAGGGAAAATTGAAATTTTTACGCATTTTCCACACTCCGCATTTTCTACACTCCGCATTTTCCACACTCCGCATTTTCTACACTCCTCATTTTCCGCACTCCGCATTTTCCGCACTCCGCATTTTCTGCACTCCGCACTCCGCACTCCGCACTCCGCACTCCGCACTCCGCACTCCGCACTCCCAACTCCGCACTCCCAACTCCGCACTCCCAACTCCGCACTCCCAACTCCGCACTCCCAACTCCGCACTCCCAACTCCGCACTCCCAACTCCGCACTCCCAACTCCGCACTCCCAACTCCGCACTCCCAACTCCGCACTCCCAACTCCGCACTCCCAACTCCGCACTCCCAACTCCGCACTCCCAACTCCGCACTCCCAACTCCGCACTCCCAACTCCGCACTCCCAACTCCGCACTCCCAACTCCGCACTCCCAACTCCGCACTCCCAACTCCGCACTCCCAACTCCGCACTCCCAACTCCGCACTCCCAACTCCGCACTCCCAACTCCGCACTCCCAACTCCGCACTCCGCACTCCGCACTCCGCACTCCGCACTCCGCACTCCGCACTCCCCATGGTCCACCGAACCCGATAATTCGTTCACGAAAATAAATCAGCTCAACGGATTCCGCCCGCTGTAGGGGTCCGGATGTGAAAATTCCACCCGCTCCAGGAACCAATTAGATTGCAGGATTTGTTGAATTCAGCCCGATCACGAGCTGAAAAAGATAAATAATAACATGGGCTCCTGATAATAAATAATAATAATAATAATAATAATAATAATAATAATAATAATAATAATAATAATAATAATAATAATAATAATAATAATAATAATAATATACCTTTCTCTCCTGTTGTCATATCTTATGCCCGCATCTCGTGCGACCTTACAGAGAAAACCGCTACTTTCATGTCCTGCGTAACACTATTGGGCTAAACTCGTACCTAGGCGTTTTCATGTTCTACAATTTTTTTTGTCAATGTTTATATGTAAACCAAAAACAATTTTTGCGGAGCGCGAAAAGGCCTAGGTACGAGTTTAGCGCTACAGTGTTTCGCAGGACATGTAAGTAGCGGTTATCTCTGTAAGGTCGCATAAGATATGACAACAGGACACAAAGGTAAACTATTCATTGTTTTCGTTCCTTTATTTACTCTCTCCCTACTCAGCAAGATTGTGTGCTCCCTGTGAAATAACTAGATTAGCGGTTTGCGAACGATTTTTAGGTGGAATTTGACCAACAATTAACGACAAGGAATTTCACTCATTATAAAACAATGAACACGGCCTTTTTTTTGCTCAGTAGTCTGTCTTTAAGTTTCTGCCTTCCGTAGAAATCTGTTTTCGGCTGACAAACGAAGAATACCGGAGCTTTCTAAATGTCGAAGTAAACATTACTCAAATGATTTCTTGCTACCGCTTTTGTTTGTGACGTGACAAAGTCTCTCGTTTTGGGCAGCTTTTAACGTAGACATGTTTTTCTTTATTTCTTTTCAGATTTAAACTCCCAACTAACAAAGGAGATCGCCTTTCTTTCTGATTACGAGCCGCCGATTGTCAGTGCAATGTGTAGGCGAAGCTAAGATACTCAAATACTTGGAAAAAATATTTGGAAAAAAATTGTAAATAAATTTCTTTGTGAAATGTGAACTTTCTCTGGTATCGTTTTTTCGCAGAGGGAATTTGTGGGTTACCTAATGAACTACTAGCCTTAAGACGGGGATCCACATGAAAGCCGTATTTTGGCTGGGTATTATGTTTTTAATGCAAATATCTCGTTTACGTTTCAAGCAATCAAGAATCTCTATGCCTATTTCACATATCTATGTTTTGGGTTGTTTTGTAAATTTTTTGGTGATTTTTAGGTATATTTGGAGATAAATAGTTTTTCTCAAAGGATTAGTAAAATTTATGGAAATAGGAAATTTTGAAGATTTGGTGTTGTTTTAAAATTAGAGTTTGAAGTTAAAAATTGGTAGATACACTCCAAACAGTTGCCCAACAACCGGGGGTGCCATTGTGCGGTCGGGCAACTGTCTGGTGGTGTTCCAAAACCCTTTTTTTCCCTTTCAACCTCTCTTTAAACTTACCAAAATTTCACTTACCACCGTTTTCGTTGATACGCGACTTTGGAAAACGAAACACCCGCGGTAACGTTTCCAAAATTTCCGTCAGTCTTGCGTGCTATCGACAGATCGGATCGAAATCCACCAATCACAGCCACTAGTGTGACCTTCAGACCTTCTTTACGTCATGTTAGCGGGCTGTGATTGGTGGATTTCGATCTGATGTGTCGATAACATGTATGATTGACGGAAATTTTGGAAACGTTTCCGCGGGTGTTTTGTTTTCGAAAGTCGCGTATCAGCGAAAACGGTGGTAAATTCAGGTATACCCCCGCCTTAAGATAGCGGTTCCTTTGATTGTACCATGATTCGAGTGGTCTTGAATCATAAATACTGAATCGATGATCGATACAGATCCTCCCAAAGGAATGGCGTCTAAACCAGGAATCGTACCCACGCAACACTTACATTTTATCAATTTTTGAGGCTTAAAGGAGCACTGTCACAGGAGTTTTGCTGTTTTCAGCTTCATTCGTTGCTGAAATCTTTACCTGGTACCAGCTTTACTCGTTCCCAAAATGCTCAAATGGACCAACAGAAACATATCAAACGTATGGTGGCTCAGAGAGCAAACTATAATGAATTTCTGGCAATATTTTCAAAGAATAGCTCTAGAATTTGAAAAAACTGGCTAGTTTTTTTCAAATTTCAATCCATTTCCATCCTTGCCATGCTAAGTGATAGGCAGCAATAAATGGTTTCGGTGTAGTGATAAAGTCCTAGGTAACAAAACTGCATCATTATCTTTGGGTTACCATTGGTGCAGCAACATATTTCAGCATTGTAAAATGACGCTAAAATACCATGACAGTGCCCCTTTAAGAGTTTTAATAAACCGCCATTTTGTTTTGCTTGGTCAAACTCGGTACCAGTGCTCTTGCGGCCCGAAATAACGTAGAATGATGTGACGGGCCAAATACGAATCACAGACCGTGAAGGGCTAAATTCCACCCGATCGAAGCTCTCTCTTTTTTTCTGTTCGAGCAAGAAAGGCAAAGAGAAAGCGCCTACCTTCGAAGTTAAAGCGCGCTCTGCCTTATCTTCTGTGGGAAGAGAAATTGAAAACGGAAGAGAGGACAACTCTCTCTGTGTTCAATTTGAGTTGCACTTGTGGCCTGAGGAATTTGCTTATCGTTATACTGTCGTTTTTCGTATGATGTAGTTACGTAATCATCCAGGTAGTTACGTAACTCACGTTAATTCAGTTCGGGTTATCTTGGAATTGTTTCCAAGATGTTTTGGATAGTTCTGTCAGGTTTCTGCCGTTAATAATTTCTGGAATATTTGTGCGTCAGATTTTTAGTTTTTGCAGTTTTCTTACCAGTTTTTAGCGGAACATTGTGTTCTTTGGTACAGTGGAACCTTTCCGCAACGTTCACCTTGGGGACAGAGAAAATGACCGCTGCAGAGGGGTGGCCGTTATGGGGATCTATATGTGTAACATGACACCTGTTCTTTCTTTCGTGGTGCAATATTTTTGTTTATTGTAGCAAATAAATATGTGACGTAATCAAGATACATCAATAAAACAGAAACTGTGACAGAGACAAACGATGCGCGATGCCGATCAAGTTTCGTGATCTTTTCGAATAACAAAATGTCGATTTGTCGTCATTCTTCGATTAGCTGGTCGTTGTCGAGAGAGGCTGCTTTGCCACTTGAGACGCGCTGCAGCGGTCTTTGTCGTTATGGTCGTAGAAAGGTTAAAATAAGAGTAAATATATGGGCATTATTGAATAATCCGCTGGGACATGAAAATTGCCCGTGACCGTTGTGGGAAAGTTGCCGTCGATTGTATTTGTGTTTTGTTCTCAATTACAGCTAAATAACGTTTCGAACATCAATACGGAGTTATAATCGAGAATTTACTTGATTAAGTAAACTTTTCACGCATTTTTATATTGTGTAACTTTCAACGCAACGTTTAGCTTCATCGCTCATCCGTGAAGGATAGGCCCGGAGGATAGGAGGAACTTGTTAGCGGTGCATGGACTTGATGACAAAGAGGTCCCTAAGTATGTTGTGAGCATTTGTTATCAACAACAAGACTTACAACTGAGGTTGCTAACCATTGTAACAAAGAATGCAACGTCATGCCTGACTTTGCATGTATTCAAATTGAACTAAGAGTTATTAAATTATTGATAATTGTTTATTAATTAGAACGAGCAACTTTGCACGTAACTTGTGAATGTTGTGCTGTCAAACACTTCGATAAGAACTGAATCGTTCCAAGAATAAAACAAAAGATACTTGCACTGTAAGACCAAGCAGAATATCATACACGAATTTGTTTGTTTTTTCTCTTGTGTTTCACTGTAGTCTCGCTAAAGTTGCGATGAAATGTATTGTTGTGCTAAATTTCCCGTTATGTTAATTCTTTTAGTCCGTCCCAAAGCTGTAGGAATACTGAACAGGACAATCATAGTGTTTTTCTGGCAGGGCACGAAACATGTTCTGTGTTTATTCTGTATTTATAGTTATTTATCTTTTAGCGAGCTGGGCGTAACGAACTTATACAATGGCCTCGTAGCACAACCTGCGGGTGGTATCTGTCTCCTTTAAGCACGAACATCATCATGTATGACCTACATGGATGTATTCATCACTGAAAGGTCCTCTTCGCAAAGCAATCCTTTGAACTCTTCCGAGAGGAACAGCACCCTTACGTTTTACTCCCACCCCGCGTGTTTGAGCTTTCACTTTGGAAACAAATAAATTCCACAAACATCGTCGCCCGATTTGCAGGTGGTGAAATTTTGTTCGCTTTTTTTCCGGCTTAGACCAATCTTGATAATTACCTGCCATGCTCGAAAGAGAGAGACATCAACATGTTCATTGTGAAGCTGGGTTATCTCGATATTATGCAAATGCAAGAAATAAGGCAATTGTTTTTGTTGTTTTTCTTTTTTCTGAAATGAGATTCAAAGAGGCTTGAACAGCTGTAGATATAGTTTTTGTTATAGTTAGGAATTTTTTTATTTATTTATTTTTTTTGCAGAGAAAAACGTTGAAATTGGTTGAAACCAGTACAGTTCACAAGCTTTCTAAAAATACTGTTTGTTATACTGTACCCTTGGAATTCTGCTTTTGTCATTCGAAAGATGACAACTGGACGCCATTGACTCGTTATATACTTAGTTTTAATTACATGCACCCTCAGCGATTCTTTGACATTTTAATAGTGAAATCACCTCTTAACAACGCGGAAAAAACCCTGGTCTATTCCAACGAGAATACAAATGTTGATACAACACGAGAGGTGAACAAGCGTGTTATCGCAGACGAGACATTGCGAATATGGGACCATTCGAGTGTGGAGCCAGACAGTTTACTTATAATGTTATGCATGTTAATTAAAGAACGACCTTGGTATCTCGAATCGATCAAAAAGCAATCTTCTGTTGACTACTGGTTATCAGCACACCTTATCGGGCAAGTGATCGCCAGACAAGTTTGCTGCTGGCGAACGCAGACACGCAGGCAAGTAGAAAGGGGTTGCTTTGTCGTTAATCTGTGACAGACTCCTGAAACTTGATGATCGCACAGACTTATTTCACTGATGAGCGTTTTGCTTCCCCCGTGTAGGTCTGAGAACAGCTGGAGTTCACAGAGAAACAAGCTCATAAAACGATGCTAACCCACCGTTTAAACGCAAGACGCTGTTGTCTCTCGATTCTGCCACTGGTATTGACGTTGGTAGCGATGGACTACCGGGGTAAGTATAGCTTAGAGAAAAATTTGTGATACAATTCAAGACTCACGAGACGCTAAAATGTTAAGACATGCTGTGAAACAGCTGATAACCAGTTGCATGTTCTCGCCTTTCGCAAGTTTGCGGTTTTCATCGAATCTACAGTACCGAAATGCACGAAGAGCGCTTTTGTAGCTGTCACGAAGAAGGTTCTGTTCATCTGCTAAATGCGCTTCAAACACAAGTGCATTGTTTGCTATTTACTTAGATGAAGTTCGTAACAAGATTTTCCGTTCAGTTTACGGGGAACCGGCTGCTAATGTAATTTGTAGTTTTACCGTTGATTTATTTATCCCTACCGAAACTGGAAGAGTGTTGGAACATAATTTGGCTCTTCCAAGTTTTACTAAAACTGGCCCTACTTGTAGGCAGATGAACATAAGTGTTATGTCATCAAAATTGGTACTTTATACATAGCCTGCTTATAGCGGTAGCTGTTCTTATTCGCTTTTAATAGCCTGTTTTAGCGTTGGTTCTGTAAAACGCTTGATATGAGTTGTAGTTACTCCACTCAGAGAAGAGTGATGAACCATGTTCGTGTGTTACAACAGAGGTGGCAAAATCGATGTCATTTTGATACCATTGTTTAAGAGCGAGAGAGTTAGTAATCATGCTATTCCTCATAATTATGGTACATGCACCGCAAAAGAGATCTGTTATGGCAACCAGACCAAATATAAACGTCTTGTTGCAATAGAAACGGGAAAACTGTGGTTTGAAGCTGAACGACGGACAACCAGTTCAGTTACTTTTTGTTCGCGTGTTGTGTTTTTTATACATTTCAAGCGTTGTTGTCATTTCAACGAGCAATTGATCAAGTTGTACTTAAATGTTATGCTATGGAAATCTTATGTTTATTAAGCTCCATTTAGATTTAAAACATTTTCTCTTTGGCTAGCCGTGCGGCTTTGTTTAAACATAATAACCTTTCCCTCGCTTTGTCTGAACGAGTAACTTGCTTAATTTTGCTTTAGATGGAAACTGTTCAGGGATATAACTACTCTGAAAGTGAACCGTTAATTGTTGTATTGCCTTAATTGTCCCAGGTTGATGGGTTTTCTAATTGCTACATAAATTTATAGCATCGAACTAAAGTTATAACCCAAATTTGTGTCAGGTTTAATTTTCATCATTTTCCCGTTTATTTACGCAATGCAAGCACATTTTTCAATCGTGCTTTCTGAGAATACAAATCAACCGAAGCTTTCCCGATCTGTTCTGACGTACAAAGCAAGGTTGCTAAGATACTAGAATCTTCCGAAGTATTTAGATCTGAGTTGTTGTTCATCTCATTCTGTGAATTTAATCAAAACCCAGCGAAATTAGTCTTGTGCAGCTCTTTATAATGCAAATCGCTATAAGCGCATTAAAATTTTTAAATGCTGCGATTTTCGATCACTAGATTAAATTTGGCATTTTGGTGTGAATTTGTAAAGAAGATAAAGATGGGTTAGTGTGCTAGGATGACTTGGGCATATGCAATATTATTGAATTCAGAGGTCGAGGAAAATGTGAACAGGAAAGGCTCATCAAGTTTTATTCAACAGTCGCAAAGTTCAAATGTCTTGCTACACTTGCGGAAAGTAGTGTGCACTCAAATAGTTAGTGATGCGAAAACTTTTACTGACATCTTGGTGTAAATTACGTCAGTAAACACTTGAAACTGAAGTGTCCTAAGAAAAAGAGTGTTTTAAGAGGTTGAATGCGCTGGTTATTGTTAGCGAAGAAGAAATGACAGACTCTTGAATATGACTAGTTGGATTCTAGTTCTTTTCTTTTTCCTGTTGAAGACAACTTTTGGAGTGACTTGGTTTAAGAAGGAAAAATGTCGAACTATTCTCCAAAATATCGCTTCAATTAATTTTGCCATTCGCATGTCTAGTTCACTGTTGAAAGGCTTGTTTTAACAGTTTTCACCCGCAAAACGTTGGAGAAAGTGTTCTCTTGAGAAGCACCTGGGAAAACCGAACCGATGCGACGTACTAAATCAGTGTACGAGTTTGGATCTAATACTCTGCGACCAACTGTATAGGAAACCCAATTTTCAGATTGGAAATTAATTATAGGTTCGTTATTAATTTAGCGCTGCTATTACGATCCAAGCCTGCTGCTGAGATCACAGTAGGCGGATACCTTAGTATTTTCAATTCCCTGTGTGAGTCTAGTTGCAGACGCAGCGATCCCTTCCTGAAGCAGCTGAATGTATGGCACTGAGAAGTCAGAGTGTAGAAATGCATTGAAATGACAAGATTATAAAATGAATTTTAAAAAGATGAAACTATATGAGGACACTTCGTGTTGCAGCGGTTAGTTGTAAGTGCTTTAGTGCGAATTTACACGTTTTTTTAGAAACCGGTAACAGCAACAGCAAAAACTTTTATTTTATCCCAGAGTTAAAGTTGGTTTTCACTAGCGACGATCAGAGTCGGAGTCGTAAGAGCGCTTATGACCTAGTGAAAATCGAAAATCGGAGTCGTAAGCAGAGTCATAAGCTCCACGGAATTGAGGGAGTCAGAAGAATCAGAGCGTTTCCATTTCTTCCGATTCCGTTTACTACTCCGTCGCTTATCGAACCATTGAAAACTAGATTGTCGGAGTCGGAAGCAGAAGCGGAAGAACTAACCAATCACAAGGCTCGGAAGCGACTATTGTGATTGGTTTATTCTTCCGGTTCTGCTTCCGACTCCGACAATCCAGTCAGTTTTCTCTGGATCTAAGCGACGCAGTCATAAGCGGATGCGGTGTTCTACTTCGGACCCCGTCAGTTTGATTTTCACTAGATCGTATATCACTCTACACTTCTAACTACGACTCCGTCTCTAGTGAAAACCAGCCTTTAGAAGACAAATTACAATATTGTACCAAGAGTAGAAACTGAAACGTTGACAACGTTCCTATGAGTGTGGACTGCCACTTAGATGTCGTCCCGCTCTAAGCCCCCCCAGTTATAGGCCTCTCTAGCACCTCTAAGCCCCTCCGGTTATAGGCCTATCTAGAACTTCTAAGCCCTCGTCCCCCGGATACAAGCTTACAATGAAATGCATTCGATGTATTACGAAGCTTAATGAAAACCAGTACATGAAGAAACACGTGTTTCGATCAACACTGCTGTAGCTCATTTCGAAACGTTTTCTTTTTATTCCGCTTATCAGCCCTCTTAGATATAAGCCCCTCTGTTTATAAGCCCATCCAAAACGTCGTACGAAGTTGTACAAGCCCAGGGTTTATGAGCGACAGTTTAAGTACCTTTAAGGTACCCTTATCCTTCTAGTTCATTCGTAGGGTGGTGCTTTTGTGAGTCTTGGTAGCCTTCACGCTTATTCAAAAGATTTTGCTTGTTTCAAATGGATGGTTATACAACAAAGAGAATCGGAGTGCTTTAATGCACTCTTTCAATATAACCAGAATATAAAATTAAAAAAAAAAAAGAGTCTTGTAGGTCGTGCAATGTTTATGTACCAATCAGTAATAAGATTTTCATTCAGGTTTTCGTTTATTCCAATTTTGCTAAAAGGCCCTTTTAAAAACAAAATTATTTTTTTTAGGATATTTCGGGCACGAAAGCTCGTAACTTTTCACACTGATGCGTTTTCGTTTAAAAACATATACTTTTTGATTCGTTTTCGTCTTCCGTTCACACTAAAAATAAACAATCATCGTTTTCATCACAGTCGCATGGGAAAATGCCATCCAGCTTGGTATAAACATGTATGTTCAAACAGAATCTTGTCGTGTTAGTGTGCACAGACAGCGACAACGTAGGCTTTTAAAAACTGACATGCGCAAGCCCAAACGACGGTTTTGGTGTTCCCCCATAGCATATAGGCGTCCCAGTGTGGACGATGAAAACGCTGCGAAAACGTTAGTGTGGACGCAAAAACGCATCGTTTTCAAAATTCGTTAGTGTGAACGGGGCCTCATTAAAACTGTTTTAAAAGCTGGTGTAATACTGTGTCAGTTTATCTGCTACAGTAAAATCTTAATCAGACTCGTTCTCGTGTCATTTTGTTTTCAATTTTCCATTATAGGTTGTCGTGCTCAATTAAATCAGACAAAAATTGAGCAAACTCTGATAAAAGCGTTGTTTGCAAATTATGACTCGGAAGGAAGACCGGTTTTGAATCTGTCAAAACCCGTTTTGGTTAGGTTTGGACTGGCGTACAGCAATCTTCAGAGTTTGGTATGTATAAAGCAAGCTACTTTTTCCTTTACTCTTTGTTCTTCCTCGTATCAAAATCTTGGGAGACTGGTGAAGGAAAGTGCACCTTAATTAGCATATTCTCGAGTAGTGATGCCCTTGATTCCTTGTGGCACTTTACACCGTCGGGGGAAGTTACTTCCAGTACTTCCTAGTAATGGGGTTGGGGTTGCATCTTCACGACTAGATTGACTCTTATAGGTTGCATCTTTAACAGTAATAGAATAGGGTCACACATTTCCGGGATTTTGTGGATAAGACAATTCTGACAAGTAGGGATTTAAAAAGGGCCACAGAATAGTCTCTAATGGAACTGGCGCTCTGAGAGGCAAGTGGCACATACCAATGTCCAAGTGAATTCCCTCCCCAAACTCCCACGTCTTTTACTGATCATATTTTCATTTTCATCTATTAATAAGCGAACGGTTCTTGCTAATCCCATTTAAAGCTTTTGCTTATGCCCTGCTTTTCAATTATCGTGTTTTCCTTCTCTACTATTGTAAGGTACCATAATTATTTGTTAATTCTATAAATTTTAACTGCCTAATTTCGTCAATTTAACGTTATAAAATCCGCCCAGGAAGGACATTTTTCAGTCATATCTTTTTTTTCTTTTCTTTGCTGGGCTGTTTTGACGGAAACGCTGGCTTATTTTTCAATAATTTGGGAACCAACTGCTGTGTTTATCGTCCCATTGCCGATGGTATCGTGCTGTTATATCGTGCCGTTGTATTGTGGTCTAGACGTCCAATGTTTCAAATCAAATCATAAACCAAATTTAGCTTACACCTCAATTTAATTTACGTGAATACATTTTAGTTTGCTCCACAAGCAAAATGTCTACTCAGGAGGCGGATTCTTGTTTATCGTTGTTGTGTTGATGAAACTAGTAACTGAAAATTGCACTAATTACTGATCAATAATTGAAAACCGCTCTTGTTTGTGAAAATAACCCAGACGAGCACCAAACAGCGCCTACCAAGAAAAGAGTGCTTTCATAATAAAGGAAGGATTATTGGTTCTTTTTTTTTGTCGAGAGATTATCAAAGTAAGACAGTGAATCCCCCATTATCACCGCGAAAACAACGACTATACGAACGCTTTACGTCCACGTCGTTTTAAACAGTGCGCTTTTTCCGCAAATTTTATATGATATTGTTCTATATGCTCGACACTTTCCACATGTCAAGTTTTTTCCCAAGTATTACTTTAATAAACTATGTTTCGAGCTACTGCAAATATGTAACGTAGACGGATGAATAACGCGCGTGATTAGTACGAGTACAGGCATAAATGGGGTAAGACTGGTCCATCACATCTCTTACTGAAGGTGATTCCTCAGTATTACATTGCGCATCTCTAGTGCGCACGATTTTCGCGTCATAAGCGCGCAAATGAGTACGTGCACGTGCAAAACGTTAGAGATTTCCCACAAGTAAGGCTCGACCGCGAAATAAAAGCTCTTTTTCTTTTAAACGAGCGTGGTGACCTACATTTTATTGCATAATAATAGTGCCCGTGTTATCCTCTTAAATCGAAAAAATTTGAAAAAAATTTATCGGAAGGAAAAAAAGATATAGCTGAAAGTGAGCACAAAACCGTTACTCTAGGATATAAATTATGACCACGAAAACAACGACTCGACGAATGCATTTCGTCCACCTCGTTTTAAATGGTGCGATTTTTTCCTCAAATGTTATATGATATTGTTTCATATGCTCCAGACTTTCTCCCTGTCAAGTTTTCCTTCAAGTATTACTTCGATAAACTTTGCTTTCAGCTACGGCAAAATGTAACGTGGACCGATGAATAACGCGCGTGATTAGCACGAGTTTAGGCAGAAATGGGGAAAGATTGGCCCATATCTCTTTTGCGAGAATGGTGACCTATCTTTTCGAAACAGTGCTTGGTAGGGAACATTCAAAGAAAGTTTAAAAAAAATTCATCAGTAATTTTTATTTCTGAGGAATCAGCTTAAGGTGGCTGGACACAGTTTTTGATACCTCTGTTTCATTTACCTTTTTCTCTAAAATCCTCAATCCTTTTGTCGCCAAAAATGGCAGCAAGCAAGTTAACAACACCAACTTCAATTTTCTGATAATTAAGCTGATGTATGTGCCGTTGCCATGGCAACATGAATAATATAAACAGGTGTTTAAAATCGGTTTTGTTTATTTGCAGAAAATCTAGTCATTATATTTTCTTTATAATTTGCACGCAGCAAGCTTGAAACGATGCTCACAAGTTAGCGCTATTTTAATAACGATTAACAAACAGAAACTACCAAAGACGAAATGGCAGCAACGCCATTTTACGTTTTGATTTCGTTTCATAGCAGAGATGTTTTCTGCACGGCTCTCGGCCGTCTTTTTGTTCGACTGGGCTTTCTTTTGTATTGTGCTCATTTGACTGTTGATTTTTGGGCCGTTTATTCCGTTTTAGGGAGTTTAGTTAGCAAACTTTAACGGCAACGAGTACAGTGGCTATGTAAGCGTGCGTTACAATTCTTTGTTCATTTCTTTGCCGTCGTTTACGAAAGGTCACAAAACAACAACGTGAAATGGCCACATTCTGCCTGTTCGAGAGGACGTGAACTATACGACGGCCATTTTTTTAAAGTCGTAATCGACTTTGTCTTTGGCGTTGTTGCCGTTTAAACTACTTTTTACCACTTTGGAGGCGAGCGTCCGCCTGTTCGGTTGCCTAGTTTGTGTTTGAACGTTTGTTTGCATTGCGCTCGTTGGTTTAAACCGCCCGGCATTTCCTTGCCGTTCACTCAGTTGTTACTGTTTGTGCAGGAGGCATCCATCTCTAATTTAATCTCTAATATTCGAAATGTATTACCGAGAGCCCAAGCTCTCTTGCTTGTAATCAAAAACATCTCCACCTCGTTGGAGGTTATCTTTTGCTTTGAAACAAAATGAAATGAAATGACATAAGCAGATCCTTTGCCGAGAAAACATCCACGCGACGCGCGAGTGATATCCTCGGAGGAACTGGGTACAATGTCTATAAATAACTTAAGAGGGCTTACCTTGGATGTAAGGCCAATATGGAAGATTCACTCTCTTACCTTGATAATCTCTTGGTTTTGCTTGGTGAAATGATACTCAAACTGAATCATTTCTGTTTTCATTTCTGTTTTTCAGGATGAAAAGAATCAAGTTTTAACAAGTAACGTTTGGATAAGACAGGCAAGTCAAATATCTTTATAACGTTTATAAAGTTTAATAATACCACTTCCGAGTACCTTTTGCCTTTGTGTCAAACTTAGTTTTCGTGCAAAACCATTCATGTAGAAATGTGTTCCGCCTGCTGTTCATTTTCATGCAAATCAACCTCGTTTTCACATGAAAAGGTTAGGAAGAAGACTCGTATTGAGAGAGGTAAAAGACAACACAAATGGCCTATTTATATTATGACATTTTCTACCCCTAGTGACATAGTCTAGACTAGAACTGATTGCGACACTTTTCTCCCACTAAGCACCAGTTACACGAGTTCAGCTGCACCTGGCGCCTTTTACCATTACTTTTCTCTTGTTTTCGTTAGCTGAAACTGTGATATTTAACGCTTAATAACTGGTCCCAAGGGGAACAGTGAATTTTGTTTCCCTCGAGTCTCAATAGACCCTTTGCATAAATGACGGCTTAATTTGAATAACAATACTTGGTACTGACATCCTTAGCCTCACAGTCATGTTTCAAGACAAAGGAAATTTCACATGAATGTGAGGCTAAGGATGTACCAAGTATTGTTATTCAAATTTAGGCGCCATTTATGCAAAGGGTCTATGTTTCCCTCGACTTCGTCTCGGGAAACTTTGAGATTCGAGGGAAACAAAATTCACTGTTTCCCAAGGGACCAGTCATTAAGTGATTTGTTATATAGCAAAACAAAACAGAAGCAACTTTTGAAAAACGCGTCGAGATTCCAGCGACAACATCAGGTCACCTCTAATCCCGTACAACAGCGGTCAACATTTCGCGGGTAACAGTGAACTGTTTACCGTTTGACGTCATAGTTTTCGCAATGTTGCCCGCTCATGGCATTTGGCATTTGTTAGCTGTCATGTGACCATGAACTAGCCAATGAGTTGGCGTGCTGTGGCGGGAAAAACGCAAACTATATAACAATAAAAAATGCTGGATCTTCTCTGTAAGCAGTTTTGTTGGTTTTTGTTTCAGCAATGGCATGATCCCTGGCTAGTATGGAATCCTATAAATTACAGTGGTCTGAGGTCCATCAACATAAGTCCTAACCTGGTGTGGAAACCAGACATTGTCCTACACAACAAGTAAGTGAAGCCAAGACTCTTCAATGTCGCGGACTTGCATAGATCACCATCCTACTTTAATCCCGATACAAACTACTGTTTCTGTTGAGAAAACGGAACTACATTCGGCTTATAAGGAGGCTTCTATGGGTACCGAGCACAAATGAGGACAAATTGTTTCTCGTGGTTATACTATTTATATTCCCCACCCGATGTCATTTGTGTCCGGTATACGAATTAGGAGCCCAATAGGCCTTTTGCAACAAACGATCACATGGTACAAAATCCGCCATGCTGGAGGGCAAGCTCATTATTATTCCAGCACTGGGACTTTAAAACAAAGAGACATCAACCAGTCAAGCGTGACTGGCCTTTGTTTTAATGTCCCACTGCGGGAATAATAATGAGCTTGCCCTCCAGCATGGCGGATTTTGTACCATGTGATTGTTTGTTGCAAAAGGCCTATAAAGACTCCTTCATTTCAACATGCTCCGGTCCCTCTACTGTGATAAAATGTAGTAGCCACTCTCGCTAGAAAACAAAAACAAAGGTATGGCTGACTTGTCTCTCCCCCGTCCACTCCCAGCCTCCTTTCCCTCATCTCTACCTCTACATTCGTCTTTCCATTCCTTACTCTTTCCTTCCCGCGCTCACACTCAACACGGCAATGGCCACAGCTGATAGTTAATGACAAACAGACAATTTATGTCATCAAGGCCGCGTTGAAACTACCAGTCTCGTTTATCTTACGTGCTCACACTTAATTGAGAGACATAATTTGTTCACTCACATGGTTTTGTATTTCTATTCCAAGTGTTAACGAGGAAGGCGATCATGGTGAACAGTATCTGTTTGACACCAAGGTCATCATCAGCTATGACGGTACGATCACGTGGCTGTCCCCGAACCTGATCAAGAGTTCTTGCAAAATAAATGTCAAGTATTTCCCTTGGGACATGCAGACCTGCCGCCTCAAGTTTGGCTCGTGGACTTTCCATGGATTCAAACTTGACCTTGCCTTCTACAACGACTTGCCAGGTGCAGATCTGAGCACGTTCACGAGAAATGGTGAATGGGATCTGTTGTCAGCTGATGCAACAAGGAACGGGTGTAAAACTGGTGGCTTAGTGGGAGAAAAGTGTCGCAATCAGTTCTAGTCTAGACTATGTCACTAGGGGTAGAAAATGTCATAATATAAATAGGCCATTTGTGTTGTCTTTTACCTCTCTCAATACGAGTCTTCTTCCTAACCTTTTCATGTGAAAACGAGGTTGATTTGCATGAAAATGAACAGCAGGCGGAACACATTTCTACATGAATGGTTTTGCACGAAAACTAAGTTTGACACAAAGGCAAAAGGTACTCGGAAGTGGTATTATTAAACTTTATAAACGTTATAAAGATATTTGACTTGCCTGTCTTATCCAAACGTTACTTGTTAAAACTTGATTCTTTTCATCCTGAAAAACAGAAATGAAAACAGAAATGATTCAGTTTGAGTATCATTTCACCAAGCAAAACCAAGAGATTATCAAGGTAAGAGAGTGAATCTTCCATATTGGCCTTACATCCAAGGTAAGCCCTCTTAAGTTATTTATAGACATTGTACCCAGTTCCTCCGAGGATATCACTCGCGCGTCGCGTGGATGTTTTCTCGGCAAAGGATCTGCTTATGTCATTTCATTTCATTTTGTTTCAAAGCAAAAGATAACCTCCAACGAGGTGGAGATGTTTTTGATTACAAGCAAGAGAGCTGGGCTCTCGGTAATACATTTCGAATATTAGAGATTAAATTAGAGATG
Organism: Platygyra sinensis; assembly: GCA_019787425.1. Lineage (NCBI taxonomy): Eukaryota > Metazoa > Cnidaria > Anthozoa > Scleractinia > Merulinidae > Platygyra > Platygyra sinensis. The sequence continues at coordinate 36,697 of JAHPZR010055977.1, read as the reverse complement.
GATGCCTCCTGCACAAACAGTAACAACTGAGTGAACGGCAAGGAAATGCCGGGCGGTTTAAACCAACGAGCGCAATGCAAACAAACGTTCAAACACAAACTAGGCAACCGAACAGGCGGACGCTCGCCTCCAAAGTGGTAAAAAGTAGTTTAAACGGCAACAACGCCAAAGACAAAGTCGATTACGACTTTAAAAAAATGGCCGTCGTATAGTTCACGTCCTCTCGAACAGGCAGAATGTGGCCATTTCACGTTGTTGTTTTGTGACCTTTCGTAAACGACGGCAAAGAAATGAACAAAGAATTGTAACGCACGCTTACATAGCCACTGTACTCGTTGCCGTTAAAGTTTGCTAACTAAACTCCCTAAAACGGAATAAACGGCCCAAAAATCAACAGTCAAATGAGCACAATACAAAAGAAAGCCCAGTCGAACAAAAAGACGGCCGAGAGCCGTGCAGAAAACATCTCTGCTATGAAACGAAATCAAAACGTAAAATGGCGTTGCTGCCATTTCGTCTTGGTAGTTTCTGTTTGTTAATCGTTATTAAAATAGCGCTAACTTGTGAGCATCGTTTCAAGCTTGCTGCGTGCAAATTATAAAGAAAATATAATGACTAGATTTTCTGCAAATAAACAAAACCGATTTTAAACACCTGTTTATATTATTCATGTTGCCATGGCAACGGCACATACATCAGCTTAATTATCAGAAAATTGAAGTTGGTGTTGTTAACTTGCTTGCTGCCATTTTTGGCGACAAAAGGATTGAGGATTTTAGAGAAAAAGGTAAATGAAACAGAGGTATCAAAAACTGTGTCCAGCCACCTTAAGCTGATTCCTCAGAAATAAAAATTACTGATGAATTTTTTTTAAACTTTCTTTGAATGTTCCCTACCAAGCACTGTTTCGAAAAGATAGGTCACCATTCTCGCAAAAGAGATATGGGCCAATCTTTCCCCATTTCTGCCTAAACTCGTGCTAATCACGCGCGTTATTCATCGATCCACGTTACATTTTGCCGTAGCTGAAAGCAAAGTTTATCGAAGTAATACTTGAAGGAAAACTTGACAGGGAGAAAGTCTGGAGCATATGAAACAATATCATATAACATTTGAGGAAAAAATCGCACCATTTAAAACGAGGTGGACGAAATGCATTCGTCGAGTCGTTGTTTTCGTGGTCATAATTTATATCCTAGAGTAACGGTTTTGTGCTCACTTTCAGCTATATCTTTTTTTCCTTCCGATAAATTTTTTTCAAATTTTTTTCGTAGGTCACCACGCTCGTTTAAAAGAAAAAGAGCTTTTATTTCGCGGTCGAGCCTTACTTGTGGGAAATCTCTAACGTTTTGCACGTGCACGTACTCATTTGCGCGCTTATGACGCGAAAATCGTGCGCAGTAGAGATGCGCAATGTAATACTGAGGAATCACCTTCAGTAAGAGATGTGATGGACCAGTCTTACCCCATTTATGCCTGTACTCGTACTAATCACGCGCGTTATTCGTCCGTCTACGTTACATATTTGCAGTAGCTCGAAACATAGTTTATTAAAGTAATACTTGGGAAAAAACTTGACATGTGGAAAGTGTCGAGCATATAGAACAATATCATATAAAATTTGCGGAAAAAGCGCACTGTTTAAAACGACTTGGACGTAAAGCGTTCGTATAGTCGTTGTTTTCGCGGTGATAATGGGGGATTCACTGTCTTACTTTGATAATCTCTCGACAAAAAAAAAGAACCAATAATCCTTCCTTTATTATGAAAGCACTCTTTTCTTGGTAGGCGCTGTTTGGTGCTCGTCTGGTTATTTTCACAAACAAGAGCGGTTTTCAATTATTGATCAGTAATTAGTGCAATTTTCAGTTACTAGTTTCATCAACACAAACAACGATAAACAAGAATCCGCCTCCTGAGTAGACATTTTGCTTGTGGAGCAAACTAAAATGTATTCACGTAAATTAAATTGAGGTGTAAGCTAAATTTGGTTTATGATTTGATTTGAAACATTGGACGTCTAGACCACAATACAACGGCACGATATAACAGCACGATACCACCGGCAATGGGACGATAAACACAGCAGTTGGTTCCCAAATTATTGAAAAATAAGCCAGCGTTTCCGTCAAAACAGCCCAGCAAAGAAAAGAAAAAAAGATATGACTGAAAAATGTCCTTCCTGGGCGGATTTTATAACGTTAAATTGACGAAATTAGGCAGTTAAAATTTATAGAATTAACAAATAATTATGGTACCTTACAATAGTAGAGAAGGAAAACACGATAATTGAAAAGCAGGGCATAAGCAAAAGCTTTAAATGGGATTAGCAAGAACCGTTCGCTTATTAATAGATGAAAATGAAAATATGATCAGTAAAAGACGTGGGAGTTTGGGGAGGGAATTCACTTGGACATTGGTATGTGCCACTTGCCTCTCAGAGCGCCAGTTCCATTAGAGACTATTCTGTGGCCCTTTTTAAATCCCTACTTGTCAGAATTGTCTTATCCACAAAATCCCGGAAATGTGTGACCCTATTCTATTACTGTTAAAGATGCAACCTATAAGAGTCAATCTAGTCGTGAAGATGCAACCCCAACCCCATTACTAGGAAGTACTGGAAGTAACTTCCCCGACGGTGTAAAGTGCCACAAGGAATCAAGGGCATCACTACTCGAGAATATGCTAATTAAGGTGCACTTTCCTTCACCAGTCTCCCAAGATTTTGATACGAGGAAGAACAAAGAGTAAAGGAAAAAGTAGCTTGCTTTATACATACCAAACTCTGAAGATTGCTGTACGCCAGTCCAAACCTAACCAAAACGGGTTTTGACAGATTCAAAACCGGTCTTCCTTCCGAGTCATAATTTGCAAACAACGCTTTTATCAGAGTTTGCTCAATTTTTGTCTGATTTAATTGAGCACGACAACCTATAATGGAAAATTGAAAACAAAATGACACGAGAACGAGTCTGATTAAGATTTTACTGTAGCAGATAAACTGACACAGTATTACACCAGCTTTTAAAACAGTTTTAATGAGGCCCCGTTCACACTAACGAATTTTGAAAACGATGCGTTTTTGCGTCCACACTAACGTTTTCGCAGCGTTTTCATCGTCCACACTGGGACGCCTATATGCTATGGGGGAACACCAAAACCGTCGTTTGGGCTTGCGCATGTCAGTTTTTAAAAGCCTACGTTGTCGCTGTCTGTGCACACTAACACGACAAGATTCTGTTTGAACATACATGTTTATACCAAGCTGGATGGCATTTTCCCATGCGACTGTGATGAAAACGATGATTGTTTATTTTTAGTGTGAACGGAAGACGAAAACGAATCAAAAAGTATATGTTTTTAAACGAAAACGCATCAGTGTGAAAAGTTACGAGCTTTCGTGCCCGAAATATCCTAAAAAAAATAATTTTGTTTTTAAAAGGGCCTTTTAGCAGAATTGGAATAAACGAAAACCTGAGTGAAAATCTTATTACTGATTGGTACATAAACATTACACGACCTACAAGACTCTTTTTTTTTTTTAATTTTATATTCTGGTTATATTGAAAGAGTGCATTAAAGCACTCCGATTCTCTTTGTTGTATAACCATCCATTTGAAACAAGCAAAATCTTTTGAATAAGCGTGAAGGCTACCAAGACTCACAAAAGCACCACCCTACGAATGAACTAGAAGGATAAGGGTACCTTAAAGGTACTTAAACTGTCGCTCATAAACCCTGGGCTTGTACAACTTCGTACGACGTTTTGGATGGGCTTATAAACAGAGGGGCTTATATCTAAGAGGGCTGATAAGCGGAATAAAAAGAAAACGTTTCGAAATGAGCTACAGCAGTGTTGATCGAAACACGTGTTTCTTCATGTACTGGTTTTCATTAAGCTTCGTAATACATCGAATGCATTTCATTGTAAGCTTGTATCCGGGGGACGAGGGCTTAGAAGTTCTAGATAGGCCTATAACCGGAGGGGCTTAGAGGTGCTAGAGAGGCCTATAACTGGGGGGGCTTAGAGCGGGACGACATCTAAGTGGCAGTCCACACTCATAGGAACGTTGTCAACGTTTCAGTTTCTACTCTTGGTACAATATTGTAATTTGTCTTCTAAAGGCTGGTTTTCACTAGAGACGGAGTCGTAGTTAGAAGTGTAGAGTGATATACGATCTAGTGAAAATCAAACTGACGGGGTCCGAAGTAGAACACCGCATCCGCTTATGACTGCGTCGCTTAGATCCAGAGAAAACTGACTGGATTGTCGGAGTCGGAAGCAGAACCGGAAGAATAAACCAATCACAATAGTCGCTTCCGAGCCTTGTGATTGGTTAGTTCTTCCGCTTCTGCTTCCGACTCCGACAATCTAGTTTTCAATGGTTCGATAAGCGACGGAGTAGTAAACGGAATCGGAAGAAATGGAAACGCTCTGATTCTTCTGACTCCCTCAATTCCGTGGAGCTTATGACTCTGCTTACGACTCCGATTTTCGATTTTCACTAGGTCATAAGCGCTCTTACGACTCCGACTCTGATCGTCGCTAGTGAAAACCAACTTTAACTCTGGGATAAAATAAAAGTTTTTGCTGTTGCTGTTACCGGTTTCTAAAAAAACGTGTAAATTCGCACTAAAGCACTTACAACTAACCGGCTGCTAATGTAATTTGTAGTTTTACCGTTGATTTATTTATCCCTACCGAAACTGGAAGAGTGTTGGAACATAATTTGGCTCTTCCAAGTTTTACTAAAACTGGCCCTACTTGTAGGCAGATGAACATAAGTGTTATGTCATCAAAATTGGTACTTTATACATAGCCTGCTTATAGCGGTAGCTGTTTCTTATTCGCTTTTAATAGCCTGTTTTAGCGTTGGTTCTGTAAAACGCTTGATATGAGTTGTAGTTACTCCACTCAGAGAAGAGTGATGAACCATGTTCGTGTGTTTACAACAGAGGTGGCAAAAATCGATGTCATTTTGATACCATTGTTTAAGAGCGAGAGAGTTAGTTAATCATGCTATTCCTCATAATTATGGTACATGCACCGCAAAAGAGATCTGTTATGGCAACCAGACCAAATATAAACGTCTTGTTGCAATAGAAACGGGAAAACTGTGGTTTGAAGCTGAACGACGGACAACCAGTTCAGTTACTTTTTGTTCGCGTGTTGTGTTTTTTATACATTTCAAGCGTTGTTGTCATTTCAACGAGCAATTGATCAAGTTGTACTTAAATGTTATGCTATGGAAATCTTATGTTTATTAAGCTCCATTTAGATTTAAAACATTTTCTCTTTGGCTAGCCGTGCGGCTTTGTTTAAACATAATAACCTTTCCCTCGCTTTGTCTGAACGAGTAACTTGCTTAATTTTGCTTAAGATGGAAACTGTTCAGGGATATAACTACTCTGAAAGTGAACCGTTAATTGTTGTATTGCCTTAATTGTCCCAGGTTGATGGGTTTTCTAATTGCTACATAAATTTATAGCATCGAACTAAAGTTATAACCCAAATTTGTGTCAGGTTTAATTTTCATCATTTTCCCGTTTATTTACGCAATGCAAGCACATTTTTCAATCGTGCTTTCTGAGAATACAAATCAACCGAAGCTTTCCCGATCTGTTCTGACGTACAAAGCAAGGTTGCTAAGATACTAGAATCTTCCGAAGTATTTAGATCTGAGTTGTTGTTCATCTCATTCTGTGAATTTAATCAAAACCCAGCGAAATTAGTCTTGTGCAGCTCTTTATAATGCAAATCGCTATAAGCGCATTAAAATTTTTAAATGCTGCGATTTTCGATCACTAGATTAAATTTGGCATTTTGGTGTGAATTTGTAAAGAAGATAAAGATGGGTTAGTGTGCTAGGATGACTTGGGCATATGCAATATTATTGAATTCAGAGGTCGAGGAAAATGTGAACAGGAAAGGCTCATCAAGTTTTATTCAACAGTCGCAAAGTTCAAATGTCTTGCTACACTTGCGGAAAGTAGTGTGCACTCAAATAGTTAGTGATGCGAAAACTTTTACTGACATCTTGGTGTAAATTACGTCAGTAAACACTTGAAACTGAAGTGTCCTAAGAAAAAGAGTGTTTTAAGAGGTTGAATGCGCTGGTTATTGTTAGCGAAGAAGAAATGACAGACTCTTGAATATGACTAGTTGGATTCTAGTTCTTTTCTTTTCCTGTTGAAGACAACTTTTGGAGTGACTTGGTTTAAGAAGGAAAAATGTCGAACTATTCTCCAAAATATCGCTTCAATTAATTTTGCCATTCGCATGTCTAGTTCACTGTTGAAAGGCTTGTTTTAACAGTTTTCACCCGCAAAACGTTGGAGAAAGTGTTCTCTTGAGAAGCACCTGGGAAAACCGAACCGATGCGACGTACTAAATCAGTGTACGAGTTTGGATCTAATACTCTGCGACCAACTGTATAGGAAACCCAATTTTCAGATTGGAAATTAATTATAGGTTCGTTATTAATTTAGCGCTGCTATTACGATCCAAGCCTGCTGCTGAGATCACAGTAGGCGGATACCTTAGTATTTTCAATTCCCTGTGTGAGTCTAGTTGCAGACGCAGCGATCCCTTCCTGAAGCAGCTGAATGTATGGCACTGAGAAGTCAGAGTGTAGAAATGCATTGAAATGACAAGATTATAAAATGAATTTTAAAAAGATGAAACTATATGAGGACACTTCGTGTTGCAGCGGTTAGTTGTAAGTGCTTTAGTATTTCAATGCATTTCTACACTCTGACTTCTCAGTGCCATACATTCAGCTGCTTCAGGAAGGGATCGCTGCGTCTGCAACTAGACTCACACAGGGAATTGAAAATACTAAGGTATCCGCCTACTGTGATCTCAGCAGCAGGCTTGGATCGTAATAGCAGCGCTAAATTAATAACGAACCTATAATTAATTTCCAATCTGAAAATTGGGTTTCCTATACAGTTGGTCGCAGAGTATTAGATCCAAACTCGTACACTGATTTAGTACGTCGCATCGGTTCGGTTTTCCCAGGTGCTTCTCAAGAGAACACTTTCTCCAACGTTTTGCGGGTGAAAACTGTTAAAACAAGCCTTTCAACAGTGAACTAGACATGCGAATGGCAAAATTAATTGAAGCGATATTTTGGAGAATAGTTCGACATTTTTCCTTCTTAAACCAAGTCACTCCAAAAGTTGTCTTCAACAGGAAAAGAAAAGAACTAGAATCCAACTAGTCATATTCAAGAGTCTGTCATTTCTTCTTCGCTAACAATAACCAGCGCATTCAACCTCTTAAAACACTCTTTTTCTTAGGACACTTCAGTTTCAAGTGTTTACTGACGTAATTTACACCAAGATGTCAGTAAAAGTTTTCGCATCACTAACTATTTGAGTGCACACTACTTTCCGCAAGTGTAGCAAGACATTTGAACTTTGCGACTGTTGAATAAAACTTGATGAGCCTTTCCTGTTCACATTTTCCTCGACCTCTGAATTCAATAATATTGCATATGCCCAAGTCATCCTAGCACACTAACCCATCTTTATCTTCTTTACAAATTCACACCAAAATGCCAAATTTAATCTAGTGATCGAAAATCGCAGCATTTAAAAATTTTAATGCGCTTATAGCGATTTGCATTATAAAGAGCTGCACAAGACTAATTTCGCTGGGTTTTGATTAAATTCACAGAATGAGATGAACAACAACTCAGATCTAAATACTTCGGAAGATTCTAGTATCTTAGCAACCTTGCTTTGTACGTCAGAACAGATCGGGAAAGCTTCGGTTGATTTGTATTCTCAGAAAGCACGATTGAAAAATGTGCTTGCATTGCGTAAATAAACGGGAAAATGATGAAAATTAAACCTGACACAAATTTGGGTTATAACTTTAGTTCGATGCTATAAATTTATGTAGCAATTAGAAAACCCATCAACCTGGGACAATTAAGGCAATACAACAATTAACGGTTCACTTTCAGAGTAGTTATATCCCTGAACAGTTTCCATCTTAAGCAAAATTAAGCAAGTTACTCGTTCAGACAAAGCGAGGGAAAGGTTATTATGTTTAAACAAAGCCGCACGGCTAGCCAAAGAGAAAATGTTTTAAATCTAAATGGAGCTTAATAAACATAAGATTTCCATAGCATAACATTTAAGTACAACTTGATCAATTGCTCGTTGAAATGACAACAACGCTTGAAATGTATAAAAAACACAACACGCGAACAAAAAGTAACTGAACTGGTTGTCCGTCGTTCAGCTTCAAACCACAGTTTTCCCGTTTCTATTGCAACAAGACGTTTATATTTGGTCTGGTTGCCATAACAGATCTCTTTTGCGGTGCATGTACCATAATTATGAGGAATAGCATGATTACTAACTCTCTCGCTCTTAAACAATGGTATCAAAATGACATCGATTTTGCCACCTCTGTTGTAACACACGAACATGGTTCATCACTCTTCTCTGAGTGGAGTAACTACAACTCATATCAAGCGTTTTACAGAACCAACGCTAAAACAGGCTATTAAAAGCGAATAAGAACAGCTACCGCTATAAGCAGGCTATGTATAAAGTACCAATTTTGATGACATAACACTTATGTTCATCTGCCTACAAGTAGGGCCAGTTTTAGTAAAACTTGGAAGAGCCAAATTATGTTCCAACACTCTTCCAGTTTCGGTAGGGATAAATAAATCAACGGTAAAACTACAAATTACATTAGCAGCCGGTTCCCCGTAAAAACGGAAAATCTTGTTACGAACTTCATCTAAGTAAATAGCAAACAATGCACTTGTGTTTGAAGCGCATTTAGCAGATGAACAGAACCTTCTTCGTGACAGCTACAAAAGCGCTCTTCGTGCATTTCGGTACTGTAGGATTCGATGAAAACCGCAAACTTGCGAAAGGCGAGAACATGCAACTGGTTATCAGCTGTTTCACAGCATGTCTTAACATTTTAGCGTCTCGTGAGTCTTGAATTGTATCACAAATTTTTCTCTAAGCTATACTTACCCCGGTAGTCCATCGCTACCAACGTCAATACCAGTGGCAGAATCGAGAGACAACAGCGTCTTGCGTTTAAACGGTGGGTTAGCATCGTTTTATGAGCTTGTTTCTCTGTGAACTCCAGCTGTTCTCAGACCTACACGGGGGAAGCAAAACGCTCATCAGTGAAATAAGTCTGTGCGATCATCCAGTTTCAGGAGTCCGTCAGATTAACGACAAAGCAACCCCTTTCTACTTGCCTGTGTGTCTGCGTTCGCCAGCAGCAAACTTGTCTGGCGATCACTTGCCCGATAAGGTGTGCTGATAACCAGTGGTCAACAGAAGATTGCTTTTTGATCGATTCGAGATACCAAGGTCGTTCTTTAATTAACATGCATAACATTATAAGTAAACTGTCTGGCTCCACACTCGAATGGTCCCATATTCGCAATGTCTCGTCTGCGATGACACGCTTGTTCACCTCTCGTGTTGAATCAACATTTGTATTCTCGTTGGAATAGATCAGGGTTTTTTCCGCGCTGTTAAGAGATGATTTCACTGAGGACTACTTCACATCCCTATTAAAATGTCAAAGAATCGCTGAGGGTGCATGTAATTAAAACTAAGTATATAACGAGTCAATGGCGTCCAGTTGTCATCTTTCGAATGACAAAAGCAGAATTCCAAGGGTACAGTATAACAACCAGTATTTTTAGAAAGCTTGTGAACTGTACTGGTTTCAACCAATTTCAACGTTTTTCTCTGCAAAAAAAAATAAATAAATAAAAAAATAAAAAAATCCCTAACGATAACAAAAACTATATCTACAGCTGTTCAAGCCTCTTTGAATCTCATTTCAGAAAAAAGAAAAACAACAAAAAACAATTGCCTTATTTCTTGCATTTGCATAATATCGAGATAACCCTGCTTCACAATAAACATGTTGTCATGTCTCTCTATTTCGAGCATGGCAGGTAATTATCAAGATTGGTCTAAGCCGGAAAAAAAGCGAACAAAATTTCACCACCTGCAAATCGGGCGACGATGTTTGTGGAATTTATTTGTTTCCAAAGTGAAAGCTCAAACACGCGGGGTGGGAGTAAAACGTAAGGGTGCTGTTCCTCTCGGAAGAGTTCAAAGGATTGCTTTTGCGAAGAGGAACTTTCAGTGATGAATACATCCATGTAGGTCATACATGATGATGTTCGTGCTTAAAGGAGAGAGATACCACCCGCAGGTTGTGCTATGAGGCCATTGTATAAGTTCGTTACGCCCAGCTCGCTAAAAGATAAATAACTATAAATACAGAATAAGCACACAACATGTTTCGTGCCCTGCCAGAAAAACACTATGATTATCCTGTTCAGTATTGCCACAGCCTTAGGGACGGACTAAAAGAAATAACATAACGGGAAATTTAGCACAATAATACATTTCACCGCAACTTTAGCGAGACTACAGTGAAACACAAGAGAAAAAACAAACAAACACGTGTATGATATTTTGCTTGGTCTTACAGTGCCAGTATCTTTTGTTTTATTCTTGGAACGATTCAGTTCTTATCGAAGTGTTTGACAGCACAACATTCACAAGTTACGTGCAAAGTTGCTCGTTCTAATTAATAAACAATTATCAATAATTTAATAACTCTTAGTTCCATTTGAATACATGCAAAGTCAGGCATGACGTTGCATTCTTTGTTACAATGGTTAGCAACCTCAGTTGTAAGTCTTGTTGTTGATAACAAATGCTCACAACATACTTAGGGACCTCTTTGTCATCAAGTCCATGCACCGCTAACAAGTTCCTCCGGGCCTATCCTTCACGGATGAGCGATGAAGCTAAACGTTGCGTTGAAAGTTACACAATATAAAAATGCGTGAAAAGTTTACTTAATCAAGTAAATTCTCGATTATAACTCCGTATTGATGTTCGAAACGTTATTTAGCTGTAATTGAGAACAAAACACAAATACAATCGACGGCAACTTTCCCACAACGGTCACGGGCAATTTTCATGTCCCAGCGGATTATTCAATAATGCCCATATATTTACTCTTATTTTAACCTTTCTACGACCATAACGACAAAGACCGCTGAAGCGCGTCTCAAGTGGCAAAGCAGCCTCTCTCGACAACGACCAGCTAATCGAAGAATGACGACAAATCGACATTTTGTTATTGGAAAAGATCACGAAACTTGATCGGCATCGCGCAGGCTGGGCATCGCGCATCGTTTGTCTCTGTCACAGTTTCTGTTTTGTTAATGTATCTTGATTACGTCACATATTTATTTGCTACAATAAACAAAAATGTTGCACCACGAAAGAAAGAACAGGTGTCATGTTACACATATAGATCCCCATAACGGCCACCCCTCTGCAGCGGTCATTTTCTCTGTCCCCAAGGTGAACGTTGCGGAAAGGTTCCACTGTACCAAAGAACACAATGTTCCGCTAAAAACTGGTAAGAAAACTGCAAAAACTAAAAATCTGACGCACAAATATTCCATGGATCCAGACAAAATCCAGAATTATTAACGGTAGAAACCTGACAGAACTATCCAAAACATCTTGGAAACAATTCAAGAAAACCCGAACTGAATTAACGTGAGTTACGTAACTACCTGGATGATTACGTAACTACATCATACGAAAAACGACAGTATAACGATAAGCAAATTCCTCAGGCCACAAGTGCAACTCAAATTGAACACAGAGAGAGTTGTCCTCTCTTCCGTTTTCAACTTCTCTTCCCACAGAAGATAAGGCAGAGCGCGCTTTAACTTTGAAGGTAGGCGCTTTCTCTTTGCCTTTCTTGCTCGAACAGAAAAAAAGAGAGAGCTTCGATCGGGTGGAATTTAGCCCTTCACGGTCTGCGATTCGTATTTGGCCGGTCACATCATTCTACGTTATTTCGGGCCGCAAGAGCACTGGTACCGAGTTTGACCAAGCAAAACAAAATGGCGGTTTATTAAAACTCTTAAAGGGGCACTGTCACGGTATTTTAGCGTCATTTTACAATGCTGAAATATGTTGCTGCATCAATGGTAACCCAAAGATAATGATGCAGTTTTGTTACCTAGGACTTTATCACTACACCGAAACCATTTATTGCTGCCTATCACTTAGCATAGCAAGGATGGAAATGGATTGAAATTTGAAAAAAACTAGCCAGTTTTTTCAAATTCTAGAGCTATTCTTTGAAAATATTGCCAGAAATTCATTATAGTTTGCTCTCTGAGCCACCATACGTTTGATATGTTTCTGTTGGTCCATTTGAGCATTTTGGGAACGAGTAAAGCTGGTACCAGGTAAAGATTTCAGCAACGAATGAAGCTGAAAACAGCAAAACTCCTGTGACAGTGCTCCTTTAAGCCTCAAAAATTGATAAAATGTAAGTGTTGCGTGGGTACGATTCCTGGTTTAGACGCCATTCCTTTGGGAGGATCTGTATCGATCATCGATTCAGTATTTATGATTCAAGACCACTCGAATCATGGTACAATCAAAGGAACCGCTATCTTAAGGCGGGGGTATACCTGAATTTACCACCGTTTTCGTTGATACGCGACTTTCGAAAACAAAACACCCGCGGAAACGTTTCCAAAATTTCCGTCAATCATACATGTTATCGACACATCAGATCGAAATTCACCAATCACAGCCCGCTAACATGACGTAAAGTGTTTCGAAGCTTTATTTCACACGGCTAACGGTAAAAGAACCCAGTCGCGATTCAAAATACATAATTTATACGTACGGGAGAAAGTCCGCTGACAGGGGCAGAAAGTCCGCTGACAGGTACAGATAAAGGTACAGAAATTTACATATCGTAACATCCTCCCCTCAAAAGAAAAAAAAAAACTAACACACAAAACGAAATACAACCAGTTCTTCTATATGCTAACAGTTCTTAAAAAGTCACTCGTTAGACCTAAAGAGTTACGAAGTCTGTATAACGACTAGGCGGTTTGACCAGCCTCCCACTTCTCGTACGGACTTGGCTTTCACAGCCTGTAGGTGAGACTTGTTGCTGCAAGGGCTGATCTTTGACTCGATCTTTGGCTTGATCTTGGTTCATTGAAGTGGTCGATAAGGGCTGATCTTTATTTGACTCAGTACTGGGGGTGGTGGACTGATTAACCTTCGTCGTCGCCACTGGCTTCAGCATTGGCTGTTCATTGACGAGGTGATCCCTAACTTTGGAGTCATGGTGGTTTGAAGGCGTTGGCCATTCCTCAGCTGGGGCACTATCAGCCTCTTCAGAACGTTTAAGGTGCCTCCGATTTCTGATGTAGAGCTGACCGTTTGACTCCACTACATAAGATCTTCTACCCAGTGGCTTGAGTACCTTCGCCTTCCTCCATGTCTTCTCGTTCAGCCGAAAGGGCTGCATCCGAACAACGTCGTCTTTCTGAAGGTTTGGTAGGTCGTTTGCTGATCTGTCATAATAGAACTTCTGCTTCAACTTTCTCAGCTTGTCTTTCTCTAGAGTGTCTTCTGCTACGCTAGGCTTCAGCAAGTTGCTAGAAGTAGGAAGATTTGTTTTTGTTCTCCTGCTAAACAGACGCTGAGCAGAACTGGTACCGAATCCTTCCTGTGGGGTGTTACGATGAGCCAACAGCGCCAGGTAGGGGTCACTTTTAGACGCTGCAGTTTTCTTGAGGATCTTCTTTGCTTCCTTAACAGCAGACTCAGCTCTACCATTAGACTGATGGTGGTAAGGACTCGTTGTCACGTGATTGAAGCCGTACTCCTTGGCGAAGTTCTTGAATTCTCGACTTGTGTACTGGGAACCACTGTCCGACACAACTTCATCTGGAATCCCATATCGTGCTATATGTGTCTTCAGTTTCCTGATGACAGTGGAAACCTTCAGGTCATACAGCCTGTCGATCTCGAAGAAACCGGAGAAATAATCTACGGTCACCATGTAACTCTTGTGGTCTAAGTCGAACAGGTCGGTGGAAATTTTGGCCCAAGGGCGATCTGGTACGTCATGACTGATGAGTGTCTCCTTCTGCTGTCTTGTGCTGTAGGACGCACATGCTTCGCACTTTGAGGTGAAATCTTTTATATCGCTCTTCATATTGGGCCAATAAATTGTCTCTCTGGCGCGCCTCAGCGTTGATTCTATTCCTTGATGGCTTGAGTGCAATGTCTGAAGCATGCGCTTTCGAAGGGCCTTAGGCACCACGAGCCTGTCTCCTCTGAAGAGTAGACCATCCTGAATTACCAATTCATCACGGATATCATAGTATATTGCCACTGTTGGTGGTAGCTCCCTCCTTTCTGCTGGCCACCCAGACTGCACTATGGCTTTCACAGCTTGCAACACTTCATCGTTCTTAGTCTCTACGCGGAACATTTCTGCTTCGTGCTCGCTCACCAGCAAATGATTTATTTCTTGAACGTCTTGCTCGTTTATATACTTCGTTGTTAATTACATGCAATCCCTCAGCGTTCTTTGACATTTTCATAGGTATGTGAAGAGTCTCAGTGAAATCATCTCTTAACAGCGCGGAAAAACCCCGTGATCTATTCGCCGGAATACAAATGTTGATCAAAACACGAGAGTGAACAAGCGTGTCATCGCAGACGAACTTGCGACATATGGACCATTCGAGTGTGGATCCATACAGTTTAGCTATAATGTAAATGCATTTATTAAGAACGACCTTGGTTATCCTCGAATCGATCAAAACGCAATCTTCTGTTACCACTGGTTATCAGCACACTATCGGCAAGGTCTGCCAGACAAGTTTGCTGCTGGCGACGCAGACCCAGCACGTAGAAAGGGTGTTGCTTTGTCGTTTAATCTTACGGACTCCTACACTGGATGATCGCCAAAAGACTTATTTCACTGATGAGCGTTTTGCTTCCACCCCGGTGTAGTCTGAGAACAGCTGGAGTTCACAGAGAACAAGCTCATAAAACGATGCTAACCCACCGTTTAAACGCAAGACGCTGTTGTATCTCGATTCTGTCCACTGGATTGAAGTTGTAGTGATGGACTACGGGGTAAGTATAGCTTAGAGAAAAAATTTGTGGATCCATTCAAGACGTCCGAAGACCGCAAAATGTTAAGACATGCTGTGAACGATGGATAACGCCGTTGCTGTTCTCTGCCTTCGCAGTTTGCGGTTTTTCATCGATCCTACAGTAACCGAATGCACGAAGAAGCGCTTTGTGCTGTCACGAAGAAGGGTTCTGTTCATACTGCTTAATGCGCTTCAAACACATATGGCACCTTGTTTGCTATTTTACTTAGATGAAGTTCGTACAAGATTTTTCCGTTTTTTAGACGGGAACCGGCTGGCTAATGTAATTTGTAGTTTTAAAAACCGTTGATTTATTTATCCCTAACCGAAACTGGAAGGTGTTGAACATAATTTGGCTCTTCCAAGTTTTAACTAAAAACTGGCCCTACTTGTCAGGCAGATGAACATAAGTGTTATGTCATCCAAAATTGGTATTTATACATAGCCTGCTTATATCGGTAGCTGTTCTTATTCGCTTTTAATAGCCTGTTTTAGCTTTGGTTCTGTAAACGCTTGAATATGAGTTGTAGTTTACTCCCTCAGAGAAGAGTGATTGACCCTGTTCGTGTGTTACAGCGAGGTGGCAAATCGATGTCATTTTGATACATTGTTTAAGACGCGAGAGAGTTAGTAATCATGCTATTCCTCATAATTAATGTACATGCACTCGCAAAGAGATCTGTTGTGGGCCACTGCAGACAAATTAAAACGTCTTGTTGGCAATAGAAACAGTAAAACACGATAATTGAACAGCTGGGCATAAGCAACAGCTTTAATGGGATTAGCAAGAACGTTCGCATTATTAATATATGAAACCGAAAATATGATCATTAAAAAGACGCGGGAGTTTTTGGGGAGGGAATTCCTTGGACATGGTATGTGCCACTTGCCTCTCAGAGCGCCAGTTCCATTAGGAGACTATTCTGTGGCCGCTTTTTAAATCCCTCCTTGTCAGAATTGTCTTATATCCACAAAATCCCGGAAATGTGTGACCCTATTACTATTACTGTTAAGATGCAACCTATAGAGAGTCAATCTAGTCGTGAAAGATGGCAACCCCAACTTCCCGATTACTAGGACGTACTGGAATACCTCCCCGACGGGTAAAAGTGCCGACAAGGAATCAGGGCATCACTACTCGAGAATATGCTAATTAAGGTGGCACTTTCCTTCGACCAGTCTCCACAAGATTTGATACGATGAAGAACAAGAGTAAAGGAAAAAGTATGCCTGCCTTTTATAATACATGCCAACTCGAGATTCTGTACGCATTTCCAAACCTAACCAAAAACGGTTTTGACAGATTCAAACCCGTCCTTCCTTCGAGTCTAATTTTGCAAAGCACGCGTTTATCAGAGTTTGCTCAATTTTTGGTGCGATTTTAATTGAGCACGACAACCTATAATGGAAAATTGAAAACAAAATGACACTGAGAACGGTCTGATTAGAATTTTTACTGGTACAGATAACTGACAACAGTTATTACACCATCTGTTTAAAACTGTTTTAATGGGCCCCGTTCCAACACTAAATTTTTGAAAACGATGCCGTTTTTTTGCGTCCACACTAGACGTTTTTCCGGACAAGCGTTTCATCGTCCACACTGGACGCCTATATGCTATGTGGACACCAACTCGTCGTTTGGGCTTTGCGCATGTCCGTTTTTAAAGCCTAACGTTGTAGCTGTCTTGCACACTACACGACAAGTTCTGTTGTGAACATACATGTTTATACCAAGCTTGATGGCATTTTCCGCATGCGACTGTGATGAAAACGATGATTGTTTATTTTTTAGTGTGAACGGGAAGACGAAAACGAATCAAAAAAGTATAGGTTTTTAACAAACGCATCAGTGGTGAACAGTTACGAGCTTTTCGTGCCCGAAATATCCTAAAAAAAAATAATTTTGTTTTTAAAAGGCCTTTTTTTAGCAGAATTGATAACGAAAACACCTGAGTGAAATCTTATTACTGATTGGTACATAAACATTTACACGACCTACAAGACTCTTTTTTTTTTTTAATGTTTTATATTCTGGTTATATGAAAGAGTGCATTAAAGCACTCCGATTCCTCCTTTGTTTGTCTAACCATCCATTTGAAACAAGCAAAATCTTTTGAATTAAGCGTGAAGGCTACCAGACTTCACAAAAGCACCACCCTACGAATGTACTAGAAGGAATCGGGTACTTAAGGTACTTAAATGTCGCTCATAACCCTGGCTTGTAACAACTTCGTACGACTTTTTGGTGGGGCGTTATAAACATACTCGGCTTTATAAATCTAAGAGGGCTGATAAGCGGAATAAAAGAGAAAACGTTTCGGAAGAGCTACAGGCAGTGTTGATCGCACCAACGCGTGTTGCTTCATGTCTGTGGTTTTCATTAAGCTTCGTATACATCGATGCATTTCATTGTAAGCTTGTATCCGGGGGACGCAGGCTTAGAAGTTCTAGATAGGCCTATAACCGAGGGGCTTAGAGGTGCTTAGAGAGGCCTAGAACGGGTGTGGCTTAGAGGGCGCTGACGACATCTAAGTGGCAGTCCACACTCATAGTAACGTTGTCACGTTTCAGTTTCTACTCTGGTACAATATTGTAATTTGTCTTCTAAAGGCTGTTTTCACTAGAGACGGAGTCGTAGTTAGTAAGTGTAAGTGGATATACGATCTAGTGAAATCAAACTGACGGGGTCCAAGTAGAACGCCGATTCCGTTTACTACTCCGTCGCTTATGAACCATTGAAAACTAGATTGTCGGAGTCGGAAGCAGAAGCGGAAGAACTAACCAATCACAAGGCTCGGAAGCGACTATTGTGATTGGTTTATTCTTCCGGTTCTGCTTCCGACTCCGACAATCCAGTCAGTTTTCTCTGGATCTAAGCGACGCAGTCATAAGCGGATGCGGTGTTCTACTTCGGACCCCGTCAGTTTGATTTTCACTAGATCGTATATCACTCTACACTTCTAACTACGACTCCGTCTCTAGTGAAAACCAGCCTTTAGAAGACAAATTACAATATTGTACCAAGAGTAGAAACTGAAACGTTGACAACGTTCCTATGAGTGTGGACTGCCACTTAGATGTCGTCCCGCTCTAAGCCCCCCCAGTTATAGGCCTCTCTAGCACCTCTAAGCCCCTCCGGTTATAGGCCTATCTAGAACTTCTAAGCCCTCGTCCCCCGGATACAAGCTTACAATGAAATGCATTCGATGTATTACGAAGCTTAATGAAAACCAGTACATGAAGAAACACGTGTTTCGATCAACACTGCTGTAGCTCATTTCGAAACGTTTTCTTTTATTCCGCTTATCAGCCCTCTTAGATATAAGCCCCTCTGTTTATAAGCCCATCCAAAACGTCGTACGAAGTTGTACAAGCCCAGGGTTTATGAGCGACAGTTTAAGTACCTTTAAGGTACCCTTATCCTTCTAGTTCATTCGTAGGGTGGTGCTTTTGTGAGTCTTGGTAGCCTTCACGCTTATTCAAAAGATTTTGCTTGTTTCAAATGGATGGTTATACAACAAAGAGAATCGGAGTGCTTTAATGCACTCTTTCAATATAACCAGAATATAAAATTAAAAAAAAAAAAGAGTCTTGTAGGTCGTGTAATGTTTTATGTACCAATCAGTAATAAGATTTTCACTCAGGTTTTCGTTTATTCCAATTCTGCTAAAAGGCCCTTTTAAAAACAAAATTATTTTTTTTAGGATATTTCGGGCACGAAAGCTCGTAACTTTTCACACTGATGCGTTTTCGTTTAAAAACATATACTTTTTGATTCGTTTTCGTCTTCCGTTCACACTAAAAATAAACAATCATCGTTTTCATCACAGTCGCATGGGAAAATGCCATCCAGCTTGGTATAAACATGTATGTTCAAACAGAATCTTGTCGTGTTAGTGTGCACAGACAGCGACAACGTAGGCTTTTAAAAACTGACATGCGCAAGCCCAAACGACGGTTTTGGTGTTCCCCCATAGCATATAGGCGTCCCAGTGTGGACGATGAAAACGCTGCGAAAACGTTAGTGTGGACGCAAAAACGCATCGTTTTCAAAATTCGTTAGTGTGAACGGGGCCTCATTAAAACTGTTTTAAAAGCTGGTGTAATACTGTGTCAGTTTATCTGCTACAGTAAAATCTTAATCAGACTCGTTCTCGTGTCATTTTGTTTTCAATTTTCCATTATAGGTTGTCGTGCTCAATTAAATCAGACAAAAATTGAGCAAACTCTGATAAAAGCGTTGTTTGCAAATTATGACTCGGAAGGAAGACCGGTTTTGAATCTGTCAAAACCCGTTTTGGTTAGGTTTGGACTGGCGTACAGCAATCTTCAGAGTTTGGTATGTATAAAGCAGGCTACTTTTTCCTTTACTCTTTGTTCTTCCTCGTATCAAAATCTTGGGAGACTGGTGAAGGAAAGTGCACCTTAATTAGCATATTCTCGAGTAGTGATGCCCTTGATTCCTTGTGGCACTTTACACCGTCGGGGGAGGTTACTTCCAGTACTTCCTAGTAATGGGGTTGGGGTTGCATCTTCACGACTAGATTGACTCTTATAGGTTGCATCTTTAACAGTAATAGAATAGGGTCACACATTTCCGGGATTTTGTGGATAAGACAATTCTGACAAGTAGGGATTTAAAAAGGGCCACAGAATAGTCTCTAATGGAACTGGCGCTCTGAGAGGCAAGTGGCACATACCAATGTCCAAGTGAATTCCCTCCCCAAACTCCCGCGTCTTTTACTGATCATATTTTCAGTTTTCATCTATTAATAAGCGAACGGTTCTTGCTAATCCCATTTAAAGCTTTTGCTTATGCCCTGCTTTTCAATTATCGTGTTTTCCTGTTTTCTATTGCAACAAGACGTTTATATTTGGTCTGGTTGCCATAACAGATCTCTTTTGCGGTGCATGTACCATAATTATGAGGAATAGCATGATTACTAACTCTCTCGCTCTTAAACAATGGTATCAAAATGACATCGATTTTGCCACCTCTGTTGTAACACACGAACAGGTTCATCACTCTTCTCTGAGTGGAGTAACTACAACTCATATCAAGCGTTTTACAGAACCAACGCTAAACAGGCTATTAAAAGCGAATAAGAACAGCTACCGCTATAAGCAGGCTATGTATAAAGTACATTTTGATGACATAACACTTATGTTTCATCTGCCCTACAAGTAGGGCCAGTTTTAGTACAACTTGGAAAGAGCCAAATTATGTTTCCAACACTCTTCCAGTTTCGGTAGGGATAAATAAATCACGGTAAAACTACAAATTACATTAGCAGCCGGTTCCCCGTAAAAACGGAAAATCTTGTTACGAACTTCACTAAGTAAATAGCAAACAATGCACTTGTGTTTTGAAGCGCATTTAGCAGATGAACAGAACCTTCTTTCGTGACAGCTACAAAAGCGCTCTTCGTGCATTTCGGTACTGTAGGATTCGATGAAAACCGCAAACTTGCGAAAGGCGAGAACATGCAACTGGTTATCAGCTGTTTCACAGCATGTCTTAACATTTAGCGTCTCGTGAGTCTTGAATTGTATCACAATTTTTCTCTAAGCTATACTTACCCCGGTAGTCCATCGCTACCAACGTCAATACAGTGGCAGAATCGGAGACAACAGCGTCTTGCGTTTAAACGGTGGGTTAGCATCGTTTTATGAGCTTGTTTCT
Organism: Platygyra sinensis; assembly: GCA_019787425.1. Classification (NCBI taxonomy): domain Eukaryota; kingdom Metazoa; phylum Cnidaria; class Anthozoa; order Scleractinia; family Merulinidae; genus Platygyra; species Platygyra sinensis. The sequence continues at coordinate 15,988 of JAHPZR010055977.1, read as the reverse complement.
CTGTGAACTCCAGCTGTTCTCAGACCTACACGGGGAAGCAAACGCTCATCAGTGAAATAAGTCTGTGCGATCATCCAGTTTCAGGAGTCCGTCAGATTAACGACAAAGCAACCCCTTTCTACTTGCCTGTGTGTCTGCGTTCGCCAGCAGCAAACTTGTCTGGCGATCACTTGCCGATAAGGTGTGCTGATAAACCAGTGGTCAACAGAAGATTGCTTTTTGATCGATTCGAGATACCAAGGTCGTTCTTTAATTAACATGCATAACATTATAAGTAAACTGTCTGGCTCCCACTCGAATGGTCCCATATTCGCAATGTCTCGTCTGCGATGACACGCTTGTTCACCTCTCGTGTTGAATCAACATTTGTATTCTCGTTGGAATAGATCAGGGTTTTTTTCCGCGCTGTTAAGAGATGATTTTGCCACTGAGGACTACTTTCACATCCCTATTAACATGTCAAAGAATGCGCTGAGGGTTCATGTAATTAAACTAAGTAATCACGAGCAAGACGTTCAAGAAATAAATCATTTGCTGGTGAGCGAGCACGAAGCAGAAATGTTCCGCGTAGAGACTAAGAACGATGAAGTGTTGCAAGCTGTGAAAACCATAGTGCAGTCTGGGTGGCCAGCAGAAAGGAGGGAGCTACCACCAACAGTGGCAATATACTATGATATCCGCGATGAATTGGTAATTCAGGATGGTCTACTCTTCAGAGGAGACAGGCTCGTGGTGCCTAAGGCCCTTCGAAAGCGCATGCTTCAAACATTGCACTCCAGCCATCAAGGAATAGAATCAACGCTGAGGCGCGCCAGAGAGACAATTTATTGGCCCAATATGAAGAGCGATATAAAAGATTTCACCTCAAAGTGCGAAACGTGTGCGTCCTACAGCACAAGACAGCAGAAGGAGACACTCATCAGTCATGACGTTCCAGATCGCCCTTGGGCCAAAATTTCCACCGACCTGTTCGACTTAGACCACAAGA
>JAHPZR010055977.1:0-5000 GCA_019787425.1 Platygyra sinensis | reverse complement strand
GTTGAGTTCCGCTGCTGCTTTTACACTGAGAACTTCACATTACTCCAATCTAATTTCACATTGCTTTTCCATAACACAGAAAAAAAATCTAGTTGGATATGTTTGGATATAGCAGCGTTTAAGCCCAATAAGTGAAAATAGGTTTATGTCCGTAGATGCTGCTTAGTTTTGTTTGTGTAAAAGTCCAATAAATTGTCTGTTATCGATGAATAAGAGCGCCCGCCGATGCGTGTTTAGCTCAGCTAGTATGACAAATTGGACTTCGCACTTTAGTGTGAAAACGTACATCGAACTCACAAATATCTCTAGTTTTTGAATATGTTTAAGGTTGATTAATGTCTGAGAACATATCAAAAGCTTGGCTGAAATTATGTGAATACAGCAGAAGTCATCAGAAAAGTTACGATGACGCTTTTTAACTTAATCAACTCGGATAAAGATTTCAATTGAGTCAAAACTCCTTGTCTATTTTGTTTTCGCAGTTCAAAGTTTCACTATGTGAAAGAAACACACATGATGTCAGTAGCCTTTTGGTGAACGTTGGCGAAAATTGTGGTAGTATCTCAGCACAAAAGACAACGCAACAAATCTTTTTCACGATTTGTTCACAATCTGAAAACACCGACTCGGACTTGAAAGTGCACGCGCTGCACTACGCAAATGAACTACTCGTACGCGTCAGACTTGCCTTTCAAAAGCTTTTGCAAACTCGCCAAATGAGCGGAAACAATAAGAAACTATCAAAAACAGGTTTTAGTTATGATTAAGCATTGTTTGGCAAACTCACAAATTAACTCGATATCGGAGTAAACAGTTTTATTACAGAACTTTTCTCTATAAAACAAATACAAAAGTTTACGGGAATAACTAGCCGGCGAGCAGATTGTATTTATTTTCAGAGCGAAACTAAAGAAATTCTCGACCCTGAAAAACACACCTTTGCCATTAAATCAGAGCATAGAAGTGGATACAAGAGCCCTGGTTCTTCCTCTCTGCCTTATTCCCTGCTATCTCTGTGAAAAATCGGCAAGAGAATCTCGCAACTCTCACCATTTGATCACACAACGTGACAACATTCACGCGAGAGCCTACGACACGTGTGTGGATCAGCGTGGATATATGACGTCAGGATGGCGCAATTTGTTCTAAAAATAGAAAAATTGTCCCATATCATGGGTCCACGCGCATCCCAAGACTTACGGTCTCCGTCCCTGATTATGGCTCCTGGTGAAGTTCTATATTACCACTCAGGTTGTGTTTTTCATGCAATTGTTTTGATCGGCGCTAATAAGGTTTGCAGGAAGTTTTCTTTTGAATTATTAAAAAAGACTGTTAATGTCGTTGAGAGGCAAAAACAAAACTGAACACTTCGTATGTTGAGCATAATTGAAATTTACTAGAGATGTATTATTTTTTGCTTTTAGCTCATTTTTTTCACTTCCCCATCGTTTGGGACTATTTCTGAGAAAATAAAAAAAACTCTCATTATCGTTCTGTCCAACAAGGGTGACTTTTGTCTGCGCATGCGCGAAAAAAGTTAAAAACTCTTTCGCTTTAGCTCTTTGGTGAATGCATTGCGTGGACGCCCGATTTTCGTTGCTGTTGAATTTGACAACCGAACCTTCGAAGGAGAATCATTCTGAAATAGGTCCTCAGTAAGTCATTTAAAGCATGTAACCGTGAAAAGCAATTCAAAGTGAAGAGAAAAATGCCCGTTTCGTATCGGTTATAACAATTTTAGGCTTGGTAATCCGCTTTTCGTGCACACATGTCATCGACAAAGGTGGCGATTTTCTTGCAACAAAGATGAAGCAAAGCAAGCGTGGATTCATTGCCGGATTTCATACGTCGAGGGCCTGGGTACAATCGGTGTATTATGGGATTAACATCACAAGACCCATATATTCAGAAAGAGTACACCGAGCTTTACAAAATCCTTAAGTTTCGTGTAAATTGCGCCAATATTGAACAAGATACAGCCATTCAAAAACGTAAAAATTTAGTAACAAATGTATGGTTTGCCGGACGCTTGTCCGGAAATCCATACATTTTCCGGACACTTGTCCGGAAAGCCATACATTTCTTTGCAAATTTTAAAGTTTTTGAATGGCTGTAACTTGTTCAATATTGGCCCAATTAACACGAAACTTAAAGATTTTGTAAAGCTCGGTGTGCTCTTTCTGAATATATGGGTCTTGTGCTGTTAATCCCATAATACACGGATTGTACCCAGGCCCCCGACGTATGAAATCCGGCAATTTTTGCAGTACTCCGAAGAGAACCACAGACCTTATTCGACGCTAAACAAAAGGAGCATGGCTACTGTGGTAAGTAAAACGTATTACTCGTTCTTTGAGCTTATATTTTAGATTTTTCTTCTTCTCATCTTGCGGAGATGAGGAAACCATGTTGTTCTCATTTTCGATTTCAAAGTGTGGTTAAACAAGAACATCTCACCATTCTATTTTGCGTCAGTCCTTCACTAAATTCGATTCCAGCATTGCTCTAAAGTTATTTTTTCGTATTCTGGGTACCCTTGTGTTTTTGAGTTAATCCATTTCATTTTCAAGGGAAGTGAATTTTGTGATCGATAAATGTACATTTCGTTTTACCTCAAAATTAAAATTTGTCTTCAAACCTCCGAGACTTTTGTGTTGTTCCCTTTGTGATACTATGCTCTGGCAAAATTTCGTACCTGGTTTCCGGTGTTCCGCTGTTTACTACTTGTCGGATGAATGATTTGAGGTCGGAATCAATTCTCGAAATTCAGGTTATAATATACACGTCGCGTTTTACAGCTCTTAAAATGAGCGGCATTGTTATCTACTGTTGATGAAAGCATTCATTTGATTAAAGTTGAGTGAAAGTTTACTCCAGCCAACCCGTGTTGTTACAAACCTTATCAAAACAAAATATCCCCGCATTTCATTTCACGACACTCGTTGGCAGCGCTGTTTTATCGGCCAGTCCAGCTTAACAGAGCTAGCGGTTTTGTGAATATCCGAAAAACTAATTTGTGATATGGGAATCGGCTTTAGGAAATGAAACTATAGTTACTCTGCTACAATTTAACGTATAGAAATAAGGATGTTTCCGGTGTTCTGGTTGCTCAAAATTCACCTCGAAGATGAATTTTCCACGACCAAACTTTGCTTCATTCGACCATAGCGTGACATCAGTTTGTCACGAACTATCATCCGACTCGACAAAAATATTGATATTATCCATAACTTTATATTTGGTTTAGAACTGTCACAGTGAGAAAAATGTCTTTTGCCTTTGTTGTCTTGCAGATGCAGCTGTTTTAAAGTATGTGGCAGCAAAATTAAATTAAGCATGACATATTATGTAAATTCATTTGTACAAACTAAGGTAATAAAGATATAGGTTTCCTCAACAGTTTCTCCTTTTAAAGTGTTGACTTCTCCTAAGTTATATATGTGGGAAACCAGATGTGGTTCATAAAAATTTTATAGGTATGGAAAATATTTTTTGTCAGTCACTTGTCATTAGGCTTTTGTACATTAAGCTTTCATTTTCCCACTAAAATGCTCCACCTTAATGCTCCATTTTTTTCCACTGAAATGCTCGGTTTCAACCAAGAATATCACTAAAATGTTTGGTTAATGCTCATGCATAGGGGTTTTAAATTTTCAGAATAATTTTAACATCTCAACACAATTAACAGTTCAGACTGCTTAAAGAAGTACTTAGTATAACAAGTTATCAACAACGCATGTAAAAGTTTTAATACACCAGAAGATAATTCTCTAAATGTTCTGTTGTTCTATTGATCCTTTGTCCCCTTTTGGTGATACTTACTTGAAGAGGTTATGTTTAGTCTTCATTTTCTTGTAAAAATAATTTTTATTTCTATATTCTGTGGAAGAAATATTAATTTTCCTTAAAAATGTCACTAGAATGCTTGAATAATGCTCGATGCTTTTGTCTCATTAAAATGCTTGAAAAATTGCTAGCATAATGTACAACAGCCTACTTGTCATGAGGGAGACAAAAGGTTTCTCTTTGTGGCCATTCCTACTTTTGACATTGGATCATTGACTGCATTGTTGACAACTTTTGTTTATTTTCATGGCTCTGAAAAGGGTGGTTCGAGTGGTTCTGAAAAGAACCATTTCAATACTAAGTGGTCACTATATAATGTTCAGTTTTGCAAAACAATATTGTCTCCTCGTATGCCTCACTAATCTCAGAAGAATGTTATAACCTCAATTTATGGTGGTCAGAACTTCCATCTGGGCATCTATCTGTTTCTATAGCATGGATGAGATACCAATCCATTGTAGGGTTACCGCCAGTATTAAATTCAGTGCTACCCATTTATACAACTGGATGGAGAGAAGCATTACAAGAGTTTTGGTAAAGCACCTTGCCCAAGAACTCAATGTAATGACCCCTACCAAGGCTCAAACCTGGACAGCAATTTAGAGTCCAGCATGTTAACGATTAGGCTACCATGGCTAGTCCAGTTCCAGTGGAGGCTGTCTTAAACTCTCTTATTATTAATATACATTCTTTAAAGCAGACAGTTCTATTTACAACTGCCTGCACAGAACTTTGTTTGAACCCCAAACAAGCTGTTTATTTACTTATTCCCATAATTGGGCATTCCCATAAGCTGCCCTGGTCACTTTGAGGGTGTCTGATTAAGGCTAGTCATTGGTTTTACTCAAACATTTGTGAATTGTATCATTGCATTTTGTTGCAGTGAGACTGTTAATGTTGGCTGCAATTATGATTTGCTGTTAATTGTTACTAATGGCCAGTCCTAGTACTGCAGTATACTGTATTCCATTATTGCCATAATTGCAGCATTGTACAAGGTAATAGAACAAAAAGATCATTTAGTATGGCAGTATTTCTTGTATTTACAATATTTTTAGGAAGCTGGTAATCTCTTATCCATCCCTCACACCCTAGTGGCCCCTTATGAGAAACATTCTTGAAAGCAGACAGTTCCAGATAAGCATGCCTTTTTT
>JAHPZR010055976.1:17500-22202 GCA_019787425.1 Platygyra sinensis | reverse complement strand
TTTGTATTTAATCATGAATTAGACTTTTCTTACCAAAGAACATATGGATATTGGAACATAAAATCTGTTCATATTCATAACTGACAATATTGTTGTGACTGCACCTCTTAGTAAAACTTCCCAGTAAAATATAATAAATTTAATGGTGGCATCATGACAGTTAGTAGGACTTTTTGCCACCGCCTGGAAAAAGATAATCAATGATCATGCAGTATCAAGTGCTTGCTGGAAATTCTAAGATTATGGTACCGTAGACTAAACATGACCTACTCTGAGAAAACCTAACACTGAAAGTGCAAACTCTTCAATGAAACCCACTGGGAAGGAGAAAGAGATGGAAATGAGACAAAGAACAGCTGGCTCTGCCATGAGGTAAGTCAGAAGACCATCCCCAGCTATTATTATGGGCACGTTCGTTTGGGATATTCCAGAATAAGAACATATTCCGGCTATTCTGCTCCTGGGAGCAGAATGGCCAGAATGCAAATCCTGAATGAGAATAGCTCCCAAACAAACGTTTACTCGCATTATTCCAATTATTCTTATTCCGGATTGATCCCAAACGAAGACGCCATATGTTATGTTATTTTTTTACAGTTCCCTGAAGTAAGGATGAACAGTCAGGTTATTGGACTGTGTGAATAATAAAAAGTTTCAGCTCTATGTGCATGTAGTTACTTTTAATTATCATTGTATTATGGATATTGGAACTGCAGAGGTGATCAACACTAAGAAATATTATTGCTGGATTCTAAAACAAATGCTCCATGCAGATTACTGATTTAGGTACAGTAGCACATAATAATTGCTTGTGTTGTGCATTCCACTGTGTGGACACTTCAATATGCTATCCCATATCACACTGACCATGCAGAGCCTAGTCCCACCATCTTGAAATTGTAATCAACCATCACTTCTTCCCCCTCGCACCCAAGCATGTCAAGTTGGCAAAGTATGTAAAAAAAGAATTGCGATGTTAAAAAAGCATGGGGTGGTGGATTCTCTTCCACCATGAATTTGTCTGTCTCTTGTGGTTTAGAGATCCTTTCATTGTTTTTTACCGGCAAGAGAAAAAAGATGCTTGCGACTCCTACATCCCTAAGAGGGTGAAGGACTATGATAACAGATTTTGTTAATTGTGGGCGATGGTTGTCCAATTTGCACAGGCAATGTGATGCAGCTAGTCAAGCAAAGTGTTGTTGCTGGAAAGTTAACAATGAATTAAAAAAGTTCCTTAAATAAATGTGTTTTTGCCATCCCAGTTAACCTTAATTAAAACTAGCATTTGTTATGAAGAACTAGCAAAGGCAGTGAGGAAACCTATCCATCCAGTTAAATGTTTCACATGCCTGCCAACACAACAGTTTTTTGATAACAATGTAAGCAATATTTTTGAATACGGTGTTTATATATTTTTGTAATAAGTGCTTCAGTTCAGTAGATGTATCCAAAAAAATAGAATCCACCGATATTGATAAGCCAAATGGCTAGCTACATGTAGCTAATATGCTAAGATCATTAACTCAATATTGTAAACTTGTGTAATTACATGTATATCAAACAGTTATTATTAAAAACTAACATAATTTTTTCTCTAATTAAATGTATATCAAAATATATATTAAAAATTAAAGTAAGGATATAGCTAGTGCTGTGGTACACCGCTCATGTTCCAGTATCCATAGTGAAATTTCACAGTCAGAACTTCGTTTTTCTTGTGAAATCTCAATTCCAGTGGCTTCTCAGCTGAAACAATCACCTCACACCTCTCCATTTCACTATTGAGTGGCTTTTTTAAGATATTTTCTAGGTCTGCTTCAGCACCGTCAATGTCCATCCTCTTGAACAAGTATTTGGCCTTTCGGAAATCGTTGATTTTGTATAACAGTTGGGTGTTCGTTTCACTAAATTCATGTCCAAAATTTGTTCGGTCCAGGATATCTTTTGAGATACTTAAAAATACCTCTATTGGCATGTCCACTGTGAACTCTCCACGCCATGGATTAGCCAATTTCGGTCTTGAATTGAGCCGGCGTATAATTTTGACATGGATCTTTCTTAAGGCTCTGGCCACCATTCCGCGTGCGGGCAACAGCCGTTGGATATTGCTATCTCTGGAGCGCTGACTGAATTTATCTTCCAAGACTCCTACGGCACGATCAAGCTCTCCAAAGAAGTCATTCACTTTTTTGATTCCATCCCCCCTTGAAATTTGACTTAAGCAGTTAGATTTAGCGCGTTGCAAAGCAGGTCGAAGTGCTTCAGCAAACTTTACTTGGGCGGCCATCTTGGATTTTAGGAATAAATATTCTAATTTTCCGCCATCTTGAAATTTACCCATAAGTAGCCTCGGGCTCTTGATGACCGATTTGAGGGGTGGTTTGGCCCCGGCGTGATCATCTTCATCCCTATCGTTTCTTTGATCATTCTTCTGCCATGTGCTTCGAATATCGTCTTCAATCTTCATTGCTTCTCTTTCCAAGCTCAGGCGAGCCTCCTTCTGTTTGAGGAAATTTTTGAGGTCATGCTGTAGAAAAGAGAAAATTTCTGTAACACATTTGGTGAATAACACTGACTGATGACAGAAACAGTCACAACCACTAACAAACCATAATTTCTCTCATGTTACAAGAAGTCCGAAGTAAGACTTGAATCTTTATCTATACTTTTCGTTGTTTATCTGAAACCCAGGATGTTTTCCCACATAAATAAATCTTGAAATTCTCTCAGCTCAAGGCTAGTGAATGTTAAGAAAATCTGCTTTTAGGAAACAGGCAAAGACCTGACTATAAAACCAGTTGTAAGACTGGTTTAAGGGATACGTGTCGTTCTAATATATCACATGCAAACATTTTGCGATTACATTTCGACAAAGCATCCATTGAAGTAAATAACCGCTTAAATAATCAAAGGGTCGTGACACAGGTACAGCAGTGTGTACCTATTTTTTGGACGTAACGCAACAGATTGAACTCGTGTGCAGTTCCCTCACTGTAACCTAAGCACTTCCGCTTTTACTTCAGTCGAGAAAAATACGAAACGGGGTTTTTCCCGAGAGTAGTTAGCCTCCTACGCAGACGTTCTTGGGTCACGCGTTCCTCCCCACGTTCGTAGTTGGTCTCTGGAAAATTAATAATTTAGCAAGTAAATATTATTTATACGCACCGTTTGATGAACTATCTTTGGATCGGAAAAAACGCCAAGAGCTCTTGACATCTCTGCGATAGTAAATTCACGCCATGGCGGTTCTGGCAAACAGCAAATCTCTCCTGATAATACCAAAATCTTAAGAATGTGCTGCCATTTCTTGTGTTTGTTATCCAGACATGCTTCTTCGATGAGAATGCTAATCAGTCGATCTTCGCCCGCCGATTCAAGGATATGCTGCAGAAGATTTCTTATGACATGTAATCTCTTAGTCCCTTTAAAACTCTTCTTGGTCACTCGTCTAATGAGTCGAGCTGTTTTTATCCATGGAATGTACCGGGGCTCGTCAGTTTCGCGAGTGGAAGTAGGGGAAATCCCGCAATAGGTCTCCAAGACTTGTTTGTAGAATGCTCCAGCTTCGAAGCATTCCAAAATCGAGATTTCTTTAGGCTTTCGAACGGTCTCTAGACTGAAAAATCTCTTGAGTAAGTCAAGATTTCTCGGACCGATGACTCCATGATCCATGAGCTGTTGAATCAACAGGAAAGGATCCCTCAAGTAAGAGCTGAAATCCAACGATGGTTTGATCAGTCCGTCACAGTAAATGAAAAATGCGCTTTTTTCTCGATCGTTCATGTGTTCCTCGTTCTGAACAAAACAGAGTAGAACTTGACCAAGAGCATTTGATCCATAGTCAAGCGTTTTTGGCCATCTAAACGCATATCCCCGTGAATATGTAGTCTTACATTGATCACGGGACCGCCATTTCCCCTCCTCAAACTCTTCGATTCGCTTCTTGATGTCTTGTCTATGACCAGCTTCAGCAACCTGCTTCAGGAAATCTGCATTATCCTTCTCTACGATCCGTCTTTGCTTTAGTTTTTGGAACAATTCCACCAGGTCTTCTTCCTGAGAATTAATTTCGTGTTGATAGCACTTTGCCTTCAGTGTCGCTGTTAAAGTACTGTTCTTGTCACACTGAAGGAATATATCCACAAGTAAACCGTTCAGAGCTTCTTCGAAACACTCTGAATCACCTCTGCAGTCCATGGGTACAGATTAAAGTCGGAAAAACGACAAAGTAAACTCTTTCTTCTTCAAATAACAATATGGTTTCCCGATCGAGCAGCTGTTTGGTCCTCTTTATATCGCGACGCTTTGGTAGAATCTTATTGGCTAGATAAAAATATTAACGTGATGTAATGGTTTATTTCTAGGTAGAGAAGGAGATCTTTTAACCCATACTCTTTAATATTTGAGTAAAAGAGACCTCAGACCATATGGGGAAAGACATCGACAGGATTACGCCGCACGAAAGATATTGGACCACAGAGTTACGTTTTGGTATAAAATGTAGAGCGTCTTGTGTTTCATCCCAAGCATTGCCCAGTCTCCCCTCCTCTTCACGAGTTCCTTCCCATCCGCCATTCTGTCAAGAGACTATGAGGTGAGAGAACATATCCCCGTGCCCTATGATAATCTTTTTAAATCTATTTTAAGCTTCGCGTCACGCTGTCAAGGTTATTTTTAGTCTAGGCGCCCGATCACGCAAGCA
>JAHPZR010055976.1:0-10000 GCA_019787425.1 Platygyra sinensis | reverse complement strand
CGTTAATACAACTGGCACTGCAAAAATCCCATTATATGAGGAGGGAGACTACACTTGTGTAGTAACAAGCAGATATGGAACTAACAGCAGTGATTTCTTTGTCACTTTCATCGGTAAGCACACTTAAACTAGCTTTGTTCTTCCTCAATGTGATAAGTATAGGTAATCATACGGTTTCGAGTTCAATTTGGAATTAATTTGCACGAGTAAATTTTTCAAAAAGCTGAAATTGCTTGAGTGGCTTCGGCGAGTGTAATTTCAGGGTTTTTCTTAAAAAAACTGACAAGTGCAAATTAATTACAAATTGAACGAGAAAAACCTTATGATTACTCATTAATAATGTAAACATGAAAAAGTTTGCGTTTAGAAGTGCCGGAAGATCTTTCTTGAAGCCGCTTTTTCTCATTTGAGAAAACTATTTTCAAATTGTCGCACAAGATTTTAGTAATTATTTTACCCGATTTGTCATTGGCTTTGAAGATTTCTTAATTTCTTTCACCCAATCATAATCGAGAATTACGATGCCTAATTTGCACTGGTGCTACACTTTTTGCACTGGTGTTACACTTGAATTTCACTGTTCTCAGCCGATCAGAATCGAGTAATTTTTTCATGTATATTATTAACGCAAAAACTATATCGTTTTAGACCAATTTTCAGCACTGAAAATAACACTGAATACGTTATAGTTGAACCTGAGAGTTGTACTTTGCAGATGATTTGACATTGCTGCATGGGCTCAACGTGTTTTTTTTTTGCTTTCGTTGCTCATCAGTCTTTAAAGTTAATTAGAAAACAGTCCTAAGAGAGCACGCGCGCTGATTGGTTAAAAATCGTGTTTGTATAAAGCGGCGAAATACGAGATACAAAAACCCTCAACTTGTCGCGCAACATTGTTTCGTTGCAAGTTTTCGTCGATGTTTCCGTTTTTCACCTTGCGTGATCAACTTCACCGGCAACAAAAACATTTGTTGCGGGTTGAAGAAATGCGGCGCGCTGACTGGTTGATTTGCTAGGGCACGAGCAGATTTGTTGCGCGACACGTTGTGAGTTTGATGAAAAACGAGCAACAAGGCCAAAATTTGTTGCTCAAAGTAGACCCGCGCTCTACTTTTCGCAACAACTTCTTTCAACCCGCAACAAATGTTTTTGTTGCGCGACAAGTTGATCACGCAAGGTGAAAAACGGGAAACATCGACAAAACTTGCAACGAAACAATGTTGCGCGACAAGTTGAGGGTTTTTGTATCTCGTATTTCGCCGCCTTAACTCGATGGAGACACAGAACTAGCGCGCGCTGTTGACTTAGTGATGGCGCGAGCAAAGAGAATTTACGTTTTGATAATCATACTAACAAGTTGTTTTTCTTTTTCTCTTCGTGGTGTTTTCTAAAAGAAATAGAAAACATGTACTCCGTGTTTCTATCGAGTTATACAAACACTCGTGAAAGTTTGGGAGAACTCGAAAAAGCTGTGGAAACACTCGCCTTCGGCTCGTGTTCCCACAGCATTTCTCGTTCTCCCAAACTTCCACTCGTGTTTGTATAAGTCGATAGAAACACGGTACAGGTTTTCTATTTCTTAAATGTCAAACACTCCAGACAGTGTTTCATCGGGATCATCCAAACGCCGAGAAGAGAGTTGAAAATATGCCTGAGCTGCAGGCTATGTTTTTCTATGTATTAACTTGATAAATTGTTAATGTAGTCGAAAAGGGCAAAGCGTACAGTCCAACATCCATCAAAAATTCTAATTTCTATTTATCCCTTCATTTACACGTAGATTGTACATCCCGATGCTCCTATTGGTTTTTCGGGCTTTGGGGAAATACTCTGTCGTGCTTGAATGTCAAGTCACCCTGGCTCGCTACGAAATGCGCTACAACCGTGACTGACAAGATGTAAGATTGTATTTTGTTTAGAATTCATCGATTGTCGAAATGACCATACATAATGACCATAGTACATAAATAACACATTTTGCCCTCCTGGTAGCTCAGTGTGAAGTTGGAACTTCGACATACTGTGAAATTCCTTTAAGGTAATCCCTCAGAAATAAAAGTTGCCGATGAATTTTTTTGAAACTTTCCATGAATGTTCTCTACCACGCACTGTTTCAGACAATAAAAATGATAGGTCACCATGCTCGCTTAAAGAAGAGATGTGACAGGCCAATCTTACCCTATTTATGCCTGCACTCGTGCTAATCACGCGCGTTATTCATCGGTCCACATTACATTTTGCGGTGCCTCGAAACATAGTTTATTACAGTAATACTTCAGTGGGACAAAACTTGACAGGTAGAAAGTGTCGAGCATGTACAAATATATACAAAAGTTTTGGAAACATCACACTATTTAAACTTGACAAGTAGAAAGTGTCGAGCATATAGAACAATATCATATACAATTTGTGGAAAAATCGCACTATTTAAAACGACGTGGACGTATAGCGTTCGTAGAGTCGTTGTTTTCGCAGTCATAATTTGCAACATAAAGTAACGGTTTTGTGCATTCTTTCACCTATATTTTTTTCCGTCCGATAAATTGTTTATTTTTTTAAATTAAGGAGAATAATATGTACACTATTATTATGCAATAGTTACCATGTTCGTTTAAAAGAAAACAAGCATTTATTTCTCTATCGAGCTACGAGCTTAACTTGAGGGAAATTTCTTTCGTTGTGTACGTACACACGCTCATTTGCGTGCGCTAATCATGCGAAAATCGTGCGCAGTAGGGATGCGCAATGCAATACTGAGGAGTCACCTTAATCGTGTTGTCAAAGCGATAGCTAAAGAAATATTCAGTCAAGGTCATTAATGCATCTTAGCCCAAGTTGCTGACACCTTAATTAACATTAAAGTTAGATTTTTAGCCAGCCGTTACTTATTGACTGAAAAAACACGCTATACACGTACTAAATTTTTTCGTTCTGACGAATATTTTTTGCTTTTTTCTCTGCAGGTCGATGGAGTATACAGGCAATTTTTCAAATCCTTCTCCTTGGACTTTTGCAGGCCTAGAAAGTCTACAATGGTTGTTAGTATATATGACAATTTTCCTACCAGTCTCTAGGCTTGTGTATTCTGCAATCCTGTAACCATTTTCAATCATTTGTAGGGTTTGGTTTTCTTCGGCTGCTTCTAGTTTTTAGCATTTTGAGTCGGCCGATACTTTTCTCAGTTCATATGCTCTATTAGATCAGAGTAGCATTTCTCGAAAATTGTTTGAAAAATTTTGCCCTATATACTGTCTTTCTAATAAATAAAGAGCTAAAACTCTTGAGTTATCACTTGTGGACATGGAAATGGCACCTCAAAGCTGTGAGTAGTCCACCGCTTCTCTTTATAGCAGGAAATAACGTCTCGTCAATGACGGACTTGTGGTTCCACTCCATATCTTGCGCTTGATACCTGCTGATTTCACCTACTTTGAAAGAAACTTCAGTTTCATGAGGTGGTAGTGTTCTTTCCAATTTCCGCATATGACCTGTTTCTGACAACACAAGGATGCAATTGGTGCGTGCTAATACACCGTAAACAGGGATGTGGTGTTATATCTTCCACGCGAGCCACATTTTCCACCATGTGCCTAACTTCTTAGGTCCGCCATATAAGAGGTAACTCTCCGAATCGAAGGTTCTGACGAAGTTCAAGTCTTAGCTGCTTGGGGTCAGTAAGTTTGTCGAAAACTCGGGAAACCAGCATAAGTAAAGGAAAGCCTTCCAGTTATTGCGGAGTTTACCCCAGAGATGATCTGCAATACTTGGTATAGGACTCACTCTATCATAGCAATCAAAGCGATCTGGGTATCAAAAGTTCGTAGAAGAAATATTGTCGTATTAGGGGTCGCGTAGTCAAGAGACCAGCTTTTGTTTGCACCAGTTACACAGGAATGTCCAGCAGGGCAGATTTGGCTTCCCTGATATTGTTAGGCTCTACGATATAGGACCTGATTTTCTTGTTTTACTAGTTAGCTAATTCAGGCCAAGGTGTGTAGTTTACTCTAGGTGATCCAGTCATTCTAAATTCCCAGCGGTAAAATGTTTGATTGGATTTCATGTGATCAGTCTCTGTTTCTATACTTGTTTTTTTTGCTTTGTCTCCCTTTCTTCTTAATTTATTTTTTGTTAATCGCACAGGTCATTGAGATCAAACGGCATTCAAACGCTACCTGGCAACTTATTTTACAACTTGACGAAGTTACGAACACTGTAAGCTCACGTAAATTAAGCTTCCCTCAATAGAGTGTGTGCACGTGACGTCATCAAATTCTCAAATCCAAAACTAAAAAGCCACTAAAGGTTTTATCCTCAACAGACATAAGAGGTACCAAATTTATAGCTGTTTACAACTTTCCAGCTTATTAGCATCCTTCGTTTGGAAACCAGCGCATTTTGAATTTCGAAGTTATGGCGATGCGTGACATAACCCTACGATCGCCATAGCCAGAAATTCCAAACCACGAGCGGCGTTACATAGGTCGCTACAATCAATGTTGTGATTGGCTCACGGCTTTCTTGTAAATAAGTCACGCTAGCGCCGTTACCGGCAGGCAAACTTTGAGCCGAGAACATAAAGGTTTATTTCGAAATTATTATTTCATGTCTACGATGATTTCGCTAAAATAATCTTTTTAAAAACTCTACCGATACTCCCCTCTTTTCTCCCTTTCGATTTCGTATAATAAGAAGGCTTTTCAAGTAGTTTTGAGTAGCCGTAAATCAGATCGAGAATCATTTTCGATCGGTGACTGATATATCACGCAGTAGGAAAACCTCCAAGGGAATCCAAGTCCCAGGCTCTATTTCGTTCAAAACCTCGCTAAAACTAGCGTGGAGGATAGCTTCAAGCATTTTCAAAATGGCGGTTAAATTTAGTTATCAAAAGTACACTTGTAGCGGGGAAAACAGCTCGCGTGCATTGAGTGTTTGGTGCGAGCAATTATGTAAACCGTGCACACAAACATGAGAAATTTTCGGGAAATTCAAGCATCTTTAAGTGGAAAAAGCCGCAAGATATCCAACTCGAAGAGAGCCAAATATTATGGACATTGAAAGCACTACATGTGGTCTTGAAGTTCCACATTGGGATGGATGATTCCATGCTCAAGAAACTTTCAAAGAGTCAATGGTTTTCATGAAATTAAAAGGTTAGTATGGCGGATCCTCGTAGTTTATTGTGCGATTGTTCAAAAGCAAAAGCCGCAAGAATTATGGTATGTTCGGCAACGAAACCACTTCCAAATTAAAGGTATTGCCACAACGAAAGAACTATGGATTGGGACTGTGAAATTCAACCACTTTAATCTCTTCAGCGATCGATTGAACGATCATTTCCATACATCTTCCTATAAATTAGAACAGAGCACATGGGAGTGTTTCGTCACGCTTCGCAGGGGGTAACGGTTCGTAATTTCTGGCTATGCGTTTCTCGAAAAATATACACTAATCTCGTGATTTTTAGCTATTTTAGGAGTTAAGATATCAGGAAAAGTGCTTTCGTAAATATTTTTTGGTTCGGTTCAGATAAACAGTCGACTAAATAGCCAAAGTAAGTTCCAGATGTTTACACTATTTACTGGCCGCCATGTTGGAGGAATGAAGAGGTCCTCCAACATGGCGACCCCATACTAGGCTTTGTAATTTTGTGGGGCACATTTCGACGAATATCTCAACTTTGGGAGAACGCACCAGGAGGGAAGGGGTGTCTCCAGGCAAATCAGTGGTTTAGTCATAACTACCAGTGTGACGTCACGTCATACATCGGTGATTTTCGATATGGCGGTCAAATTTTTTGGTTCGTTAATTGAAAGAACTGTGGAAATTTCTAACTTTTTGATGATTCGATTACTTTGTTCAATGTTACCCAGGATTCAAAATATATAAAAGACTTCTTTGCAGTAATTTTCGGTAGGATAAGTTATTCGAAAGCCTCATATTTTTAGTAGAAACATACTAACAAGAGCCTGAGACGTCGACAAAGTTTAATGGATTGACAACGTTTTTCCGGAGCCCACGCAGAAATGCGGAGATGTCCTGATCCCAGAATAGGAGGTTTGGTACATGGTATATTAAGTTTGCTCTGTGCTGAGAATTAAGCCTTCAGTACTTATGGTTCTTCTCAACAATCCCTTCAAAGTGAATGGAATGGCCACGATTGCGCGACGAAGTCCCGCAGCTATGTTGTATAGCGATATTCACTGTTTACAAACAAGTCTTTTGTTATTTAAATTTTGCCAACCACAGAACAAAAGAATCCTTTGTTTCGAGAGCCAATAAACCTCTGGTTGGCACATTAATGACAATAGGAGACGTAACGATGAGTATCGCCATTTTATGGGTTGATGAACGTAAGACAAGTAAAACTATTGCTCTGAAAGTAAGACGAGTAAAACTATTGCTCCCGCAGTCCCGCAGTGGATAAAATGAATATTAAAACTCCGGGTTTCGGCTCATGGATTATAGAACGAAGTCTTTTCATGTGTAACGCGCTTGTTTCGTCTGATGGATTCTAGAACGAGGTATATTCATGTGTAGCACGCTTGTTTCGTGTATACATTCTTTTGTTTCCATATGCAAATATTTATTGACTGCGGGAGTACGGGAGCAGGCATTTAATGTCACGCAATCGTGGCCGGGTATTCTGAAGGTTAGCCCTTCTGAAGCACACAGGCAGTCATCTACCCCACAAAATTTAAAAACACAATCATTCAACCAGCTAACAGCTAGTAAACATAGACACTCTTGACCTTTCACCAATCAAACAAAGTTTAACACGCGAGAAATCAAACCGACATGTACACCCTCGCACTCAAAAGGATTGTTGAGCAAAATGGCTCATCACATTGACAAAAACTAACAATGGCTTGAAAGTTATATCAAAAAGGAACAAAACCTCCTATTATGAGATACCTCTGTTGAAAACTTGAAGAGAAAACGGCGGGCGCTTTGGGTGGTCTTTACTTGACCGGGCGGTAACCCCACTTGACCCGATTTGTTTTCAATAAAATTTGGAACAAAAAACGCACACAAAACAACAAACAGTTGTACTTATCCTATTTTTCTTTGCATTCAATGGAGTCCCGACGCCAAATCTGGGCAAGCCGAGCGAAGCTTCGACTTGTTGCCATGTGACGTCACACTGGCAGTGATGAGTCGGTCTCTGACAGATACTCGAAAACAATAGAGTCACCCCCTCCCTCCTGGAACGCACACACCTTAAACTTGGATAACTGTCTTCTTTATTTGTCCTTTACAATATCTCAATTTTTC
Source organism: Platygyra sinensis (assembly GCA_019787425.1). Classification (NCBI taxonomy): domain Eukaryota; kingdom Metazoa; phylum Cnidaria; class Anthozoa; order Scleractinia; family Merulinidae; genus Platygyra; species Platygyra sinensis. Next base: position 2,728 of record JAHPZR010055976.1, on the reverse strand, counting down.
GACTTCATCCAATGCACGGTTTTTGATTTTATTTTTTATTGCGTGACACTGCACACACTCTATGGAGCTAAAAGTAACGAAATTTTCTTTAGGGTGAATCTTGTCAGTTTAACGAATTCGCTTAATGGAATCCAACAAGCCGTGTGGTAAGAAGTAACCAGGAAACGATTTTGTTTTAAAAATTGGCCGCAAAGTTTTGTTTGAGAAAGGATTGAACTGATGGGTTGAAATTAATTTTCGCCGGAGAATACGCACCTTCAAGTTTAAGCCACTTAAAGGGGCTCAGTCACGGTTAAACGATTTGAAAAATTTAGCTAAATTTTTCAATTTCGTTGTTTGTAAGGGACGGACCATTAGAAAAGTGATAGGGGGGGGGGGGGGAGAGAGAGGAAAAAACCAAAAAAAATTCATGCAAGGGAAATTGCCAAGAAAAAAAATTCGTGCAAAGAAAAAGGTAAAGAAAAAAAATTCATGCTGAAGGAAGGTCCAGGTCCGGCGTGACGTCATTTATCTGTTAGGTTGCTGTCATCGCATGAATTTTGCGGTTCTGTTGTGGTTTGCGATAATCGCTTTCAATAAAAGAAACTGTGTACTATAAGTAACCTGGTAATTTTCAGATATGATCTGGCCGCATAATTTATTTTTTTATAATAAATTTTCACAACGCGGGATTATTGTTCGCTTACACATAATAGAGACTTCGACTTCCAATGAACCCGTCATCGGTCATTGAAAACGGGCACAAAACGAGACTTGCCTCCCGAATTAGAAGATGTGGTGTTTCTCCTGACGCATTTGTGCGAAATTGATCCAGTTTTCAGTCGAATTTTCCTCGTGGAGTTAAAGAAGGCGCGCTTGTTTTCCTTTCGCGGGAAGAGCAACAAAGAAGCTGCCCCTGGATATACGTTTGGATTTGTTGTTGCGGCAAACCATTAAACAGTTGTTGAAAACCAAACAAAACCGACAACCGCGATTGGCTTGTACATGAATTCAATCACCTGAGAACGACAGAGAGAACCAAAAAGTGTCTTCAGCTAGCGCTAGCCGTGACCAACCTCGTAGAGCATCGAATTCAAGGTTTTACCAGCCTGGTTCGAGTGGCGTTAATGCGTTTTCTCAGGATTTGTCTCATCATAATATCTGATCTGGCTGCGCCCCCTGTGTATTTAACGTGTAAAGTTATTAAGGATATGGAGCTTTACAGCGCGCAAGGAACTCTGATCGTTCCCCATTGGAAGTCAGTCCACTTTTGGCCCATCATGTGTTCGGATGGTTTCCATTGGAGTACATTTATCCATGTCTGGGTTATCCTGCCTAGTTTCCTAATTTATTCATTAGAGGGAAAGCTAAGAACTCTATTTTTGGTAGCAAGTTTTTTCGTTTCTTAAGCCCTACGTCTTGAATTTAGCATCGCCCCCAGATTAGATTCCGAGTTACCTCGTAAAAGTTTTCTAGTTCCTTGTGTCTGATTCCATTTGGGCTCAGTAGAGTTTGCAGCTGTTCTTTTCAATATGTGCTGTTAAGGCCCCGTATTTGCGTGAAGTTCCTATTATTTGTTAGTTATTTGAAGTCGAACGCGTTATGCCTTAGAGAGGCATCCATGAGAGGCCCTAGAGGGGCATTTTATCACATGTTTTTTCTGTTTTGCACCCTAGAGGGGTTTATTATGTTGACAATGTGCGAATGCCCTAGAGGGGCATACATGTAGCTTACATGTAGTGTTGTGTAACGTGAGAAGTGTATCGCCTGTTTTGCACCCTAGAGGGGTTTATTATGTTGACAATGTGCGAATGCCCTAGAGGGGCATGCATGTAGCATACATGTAGTGTTGTGTAACGTGAGAAGTGTATCGCCTGCAAAACAAAGTGATTTTCCTTACTGAAGACAGTGAGTTAAATACAAATGCAGCATTGTGCAATGTGTGTATTGCTGCCTGTCTCTTTGATATGTTTTTTAGGTCTGCTTGACATTTTTCCTCTTTCTTATCCTTAGCTATTTTCAATTCCATTTTTTGGTCTTCAGAAGCCCAAAATTCCGCGAGAGTGGATCAGCTAATGGAGGATCTTAAGTCTACCGTCCTTGCTTCCAGAGCGTCTGGGACATCCGAAAATTACTTGAGAGCTCTTAACAAGTGGAAAACCTTTGCTAGTGGCGTTTTGGGTACCTCGGAGTTTCCAGTCAGACCCATTGATTGTGTCCTCTACTCGCAATACCTCCTCGAGTCGAAGAAGTCCGTCGCTGCCATCAACTGCGCCTTCTACGCGTTCAAGTGGATTCACCTCCTTGCAAGCGTTGATTCACCAACATTACACCCTACTGTTGTTGCCGTGAAAGAAGGAACTGTTCGCCTTGACAGTCAGCAAATAGTTCAATAGAAAGGAAGAAAAGGAGCCTCTGCACGCTCACCACCTCAAGTTTCTTGCTGCAGAGACTAATCTAGAAGACCTTTTACAATTAAGAAATTTTAGTTATGCTCATTCTTGCATCAGTTCTTGCATTTTCCGGTTTTCTTAGAAGTTCTGAGTTATGCGCTTTTCGTAGCAGAGATATTCAGTTTAACGAGGGTTACGTTAAAATCAGTTTAGAGAAAAGCGAGACGGATCAACTGAGGGAGGGCAGATCATGCTGAATCCTCGTCGTTCACGTGTCCCTGTTCTTTACTTAAGCTGTATATACTCGAGGTCCAGATTCCTGAAAAGTCAGACGAGTATCTTTTTAGGACCATTTC
>JAHPZR010055975.1:30000-31924 GCA_019787425.1 Platygyra sinensis | reverse complement strand
TTATGTCCAGGATTGAACGCAGTTACAAATTTTGCGATTTTCGTTAAACTCTATAAGATATACAAAAATCTGCTGCCTCAACGATTTTTCGGTACGTTGTGCTGAAATTTACAATTTTATGCTAATCGACCAGCAAGCACCGGCTTGCGGATTTTACAAAATTTACGATTTTTCGCTACCTTCACGATTTTTCAATAAGTCATTGTGAAATTTGCGATTTTCTGCACTTCTTTGTAATGCAAATTCCACCTACTAGTGCCGACCTGCGGATTTTAGAAAATGTGCGATTTTTTCGCAGTTAACATAACACTAAAGGACCGCCAAAGACGACAAGCATGTTTAGGTTCTCTCTGGAACGATTTAGCGGGATGAAAATATGTTATTACCGCATACATGTAATACACAAAACAAGATAACAAGCTGTATGTTTCTCTCGTTCTAAGGCGTTTGTTGTTGACCGAGTATCGTATTAAAAACGGGTTAAGGGGAAAGTGAGTGGAATGATATGAAATTAACATAACGCAAGCAAAACATAACACGAGATAAGCTTTTGTTGTTGCCTGAGTATTTATTCCACCTTCTACTAAGCGTGCGTGTCTATAGAAAGATAAAGCGAGAGGAGAATATTCCATTCCACTGATCCGTGACACCTTTTATTAACCGTGTAGCGAAGCACTCATTCAACAAGTAAGCTTCATATTCTAAAACGCTATCAGCGATATTTTAGCGCACGCCTGTCTTTGGGATTAAAAAGCGCGCCAGGAAAATATTCCACCATTCTACAAACATGTGGCGTATTAAATTGTTGTGAAACTCCTCCAACCTTAGTTAAAGCCAGTGTCGGGAAAAGTCACGACCGATGTGAGATTAATGAAACACAAGAATGGACAACAAACTGTCATGGTTCGTTCTCAAAGCGTTCATTCTATGCAGAATAAAATGAGTATCGAAAGCATACTTTGGACAAGTATTTCCCAGCCTATCGCGGGTTACCCATTTACCGCACCGTACTCAAAGGGTGATATTCAGTTGGCTTGCATCAAGGGACTCAAGAATCGAACATTCGAAGCAAACATCAGTCTAAAGCGTCTTATTCGAAAGTGCTTTCAGCTATGTTTAATTTTAGCGTACGCCAATCTTTGGGGGAAGAAAAATATTCCACCATTCTACAAACTCGTCGCAACGTATAAAGATTGTCCTAAAACTACTCTAATCTTAAAGCGAGCTTCGGGAAAGGTCACAAAGAGTAATTCATTATTCTTGGCATGCACTGTCACGCAATATAAAAATAAATCGAAAACCATTACGTGGATGAAGTCAAGAAATTGGGATGCTATAGGAGACTGGTAAAGATGAAACTTGTCCAAGTTTTAAGTCTGTGCGTTTTCCTAAACCTGAGATATTCGTCGAAATATTCTGCACAAATTTACAGAGCTCAATATGGAGCCGCCATGTTGGCGTACCTCCGTGGAACACCAACATGGCGGCCGGAAAATAGTGTAATCATCTGGAACTTACTTTGGCTATCTGGGCGATTTATTTTCTTCACTGAACAAAAAAGCATGTACATAAGCCCTTTTTCTAATACTGAAACCTCTGAATAGGCTGAAAATTACGACATAAGAAGATATTTTTCAACAAACGCGCTCGTAGCTTTATGTCACGCCCGCCATAACTCTGAAATTCAAAATGCGCTGGTTTCCAGACGAAGCAAGCTACTGAGCTGAAACGTTGTAAACAAATGTCAATTTACCCATTCTAATGCCTGATGAGGATAAAAACTTTGGTGGCTCTTTAGTTTTGGATTTTAGAAAATGATGACGTCACGTGCAAGCCAAGAATATAACATTAACCTGCCGTTTTAAAGGACATTTCGCGACTCTAACATGACGGAATGCCTGTTGATACGGAAAGGTCAGCAGTA
>JAHPZR010055975.1:22500-25000 GCA_019787425.1 Platygyra sinensis | reverse complement strand
ATGGTACATGTTTTTCTATTTCTTAAATACTGAAGAGAAGTTGACTGAGGACCGCTGGCCGCAAATCTTGAAGACCGCAGAGCTTAATCCGACACAAATCCTTGTCAATATTCAATTAAGACTCTTTTACCACGTTAAAGACGATATGAGTATGTGTTGACAGTGTAGCTCTCAAATGTACTCGAACATGACTAAAAAAGCCATACCGTATCGTTGTTTCACCTTAAAGTTAACTTAGCGATCACTTGACAATGGAGAATAGCGTTTCTAGTTAGGCAGCCATCATAACTTCAATTCTACAAATACCATGAAATCCAGACGATCTCATTTTTGTCTTGTGAAAAAGCTAAGCTGAACGGCTCGTAATCACACCTCAGGAAACCTTCCTTGGTCATCTTCGAGTAAGCTTGAGGGTACACGGTCAAAAGTGACATACCCATATGGTCTTTTACGTTGTCAGTGTCTTAATCTCATTACGACAAGGATTTGTGTCTGATTAAGCTCTGCGGTCTTCATGATTTGCGGCCAGCGGTCCTCAGTCAACGTCTCTACGGTTTGAGTTCCACTTTTGCAGTCTGTAGTCTGCAATCTGCAGTAATCAACCTCAGGATGCCTTCCTTGGTCATCTTTGGGTAAACTTGAGGGTTACACCGTTAAAAGTGACATACCGATACGATCTTTTACGTTATCAAAGAGTCTTCATCTCATCAAGGATTTGTGTCTGATTAAGCTCTGCGGTCCTCAAGATTTGCGGCCAGCGGTCCTCGGTCAACGTCTCTACGGTCTAAGTTCCACTTTGCAGTCTGCAGTCTGCAGTCTGCAACCTGCAGTCCGCAAATGTAAGACACCGCTCACGGAAAGGTTTGTGCAAGACAGAATCTTAAAATGGTTTCTTTTGCCTCTTACATGAGTTATCCAGTTTACGAGGGTTTGCGTTTTAGTAAGGGAATCACCGAAAACGAAAGATAATGAGTCACTGATTTCGGGGATCAATCTATTGTTTTTCGAAGTGTCCTTTTTATAGATACCTTTTCTTATCGCTGTTTGTATCTCCGCTTCGTTCAGTGCAACATCGTAAACTTTGAGTTCGGCGATTTTTCCTTTGAAATATGGATCGTTGATACCTGTAACACCCATTAGAACTTTGTCGCCTTCAGCAGGAATATGATAAACTGCAGGAATGTTTATCGAGATACTTAAATGTCCATTGATATACAACGAGATATTTCCAAGACAGAATTGCAAGTTGCTGCAACATGAGCCCACACTCCTGTTGTGAGAACCTCAGCAGTTGATATTTTTGTTTTAGACGTCAGACCACCGCGTCTGTTGATGATTACATTGAAGAATTTGTATCCGTCAATCCCTATAAGGACTCCATCATTGTATCCTCCGTAGCTGAATAGTGGTCCACCTTGGCCTCCGGTTGAACCCAGCACATCAGAGTGATTGAGAAACAGTGTCCAGACCCCCATTATTCGGAAACTTGATGTAACTGGCAAGGGTGCCTAAAAACATGTACGCTCCGCTGGTTCGTTGTAGGGTCCTTTTGTTATCGCAACATCCCCCAGGATTCCCTCTGGTTGTCTGTCGTATTTTTCTCCTGCTTTATAGCGTGCATTTAAGGGATAGAAAGCGACTGGTTCCGGCAGAGCTTAATGTAAAACAACAGTATTGATATTATCACAAATGGAAAAAAATACCATGGGCTGTCTATAGTTATATTCGCCCTTTTTAGAGTTTCCTTTCAGGATTTAAAGCGATGAGCAAAATATGCTCATGTGGACTCAAATTTAGGTAACCGCAAAGTATTCGAGAAGAGAAGAGAAACTCTATTCCCTTCCGCTGTACCTTCCTCCCTCTCCCCTACCCTAAGCTAAAGGGAACACAATTTCCTTTTATTGGGCAGGAAAGGACCACATTAGTTGTTTCTTAACTCTATGACTCTGGGTGAAAATATTGGAATTGCATGATTGCTCAAATGTTAGTAATTAAAACTATTAGTAAATAATTTTGTCACGTTACCAAGATAACAGCTGTCTCGCCTGTTTAACTAAACTATTTTAACTTCAGCTTGAAGGGGGCTGTCAGTTTTCAGGAATTTCCAATACTTCTGTCTAGGCGGTTCATAGCTACCTTGAAAAAAAAAAAACCACTGAACATGCTGAAGTCACCGTGAAGATTCTACTGATGTGATTTACGTGAAAGTACTGACTGACCTGTAGTCTTATTTTTTGCCAAGTGTAGCGACTAAGCCGCATGCTTCATTTTCCTACAGGTCTGTTTATTTGCGGACAGTTATCTATGATTTCAAACACTGTACTGCAAACAGAAAAGCGTACTTACTGTATGGAACAGCAGCGAAATATATCAGATATCCTTTGCTTTCGACATCTTTGTCTGAGTGAAATTTTATCACCATCTGCTCGCCAGTTAGAGAAACGTTCCTCCGAGTCAGCTGACCACAGTATTTCACAACCGTTTTTCCTTCATCGTTGAT
>JAHPZR010055975.1:0-17500 GCA_019787425.1 Platygyra sinensis | reverse complement strand
TTAGGAGTAAGTTTACTGTGGTTAAGTCTACATATCAAGAATTGAAATAAATGTATAATATTGAATTTACTGTCGTTGAAGAAGTCACTAGAGCAGCTTCTCCTCTTGATCACGCGACAGATGTAACAATCGTAAAACATTTGAAAGGAATTTTAATTCAGTAGCATCTTTAATCTAACAAAATACAGGTAACACTAGAAACGATCTTCCTAAGACATAGTACTGTTGTTGTTGTTGTCGTTATGTAACCATTTATGAAAAAAAAAAATTTTTGTTTACGCTGTGGAAGTAGCCCTCACAAGATTGACTTTAAGGATGCTATGATAAGGGAGAAATTCTGACTCGCAGTCGCATGTTTTACATAGCTTTCAATATTTACTTTCACTGTATCAGATAATGTAGCAGGGAGCACATTACGCAAATGAGGCGTTGGTCGGTCCTTTTATCCAAAACATTCCGGGATATTGCAAAGGTAGGCAAATACAACAGAAATCTCAAGAAAAGTTTCATGAAAATAAAAAAAAATTATCGAATTTTAAACATGAGAACCGTTCAATCGAAAATTGCGCAAATGGAATGAGAAAATGGGACGAGAATTCCCGAGAAGAATCGTTTTGTGTGTTGTAGTTTTCCTGGTTGTCTTATTTTGTCCCTTCATTTTCTTTGAGAACGTCCATGAAAAATAAATGTTCGTTAAGCTGCGAAAGAAACCCGCCTCAGATGCCTCGATAATTAAGAAATTCTGACCTGCAGTTTGGCATATTTTACACTGCTTTCGATTTACTTTCAGATCATTAGATAAGATCTCAGCAACATTTTGAGCAACGTCGTGCAAAATTAAACTGTAGCTAAACACAAATATTTGAAAACAATTAAACTGTATTGAATAATATTAAAAAATAATGGTTGTGTTTCTATGGTTTGTTTGCATTTGTTTTCACTCTTGAACTCAAAAAGTTGTTTAGCCTTAGCAAGTTAGGAGTTGTAGCGGAGAGAAGATCATGCAAATGCGGCGTTGGTTGATCATTTGTTAACTTTTGGCAATTCTACTGTTTTGCGGCGCATACATCATTAAAACTCTCTAGGACAAAGTGTTACCTTCTGGTGTGTCATACAACGATGAAGATCCTACAGTCTGCGGGGAGGACTAAGAAAGGTTCAGTTCAAGCCAGGCAAAAGTTTACTGTCAGAATTATTTACACTTAAAGAAGCTTTAGTTGTTGCTTATTTTAATATTTGTCCTTAAGAACTTCTTTTTAAATGAACAATATCATACTGGAAAAAGGAGAATTTTTTTCGCCACATTGCACTCGGTGGCTGTGGAATGTTGTGGAATATTGCTGTGTAACCATTCCTCCAGTAGTTTTCCAGAGAGTTCGATCGGCTTACCACATGTGAGTAGCATGGAATAAAAGTAAGTTAGTCTTCCAGTTCGGCTGGTTTATTGACTCGAAATACCGTGAGCTACAGTGACCTCGCTTTTATTTATCAACAACAGAAAAAGTCTACCTCATGTTAACTCTTACATTTTGAAATTGGCGCTACTTAAAGATCCTCATACACTGAATAAATTTAGTGCTCTCGCATTTAAGTCAGCTGATTTAAAAGAGATGTTAAGTGAGAGTCAAAAAACCTAAGCCAAAGTTATCACCTTAGCTATTCAAAAATGAATGATCTGGATAATCCAGGGAACCGATCAAAGGCTGAAGCAAATCCACCGTAAGGAAAAAGATGGCGGCTGTACATTTTACCACAATACCTTGCGAACCAAACCAAGCCCACGGGGCATATAGAACGATATGGTTTAACGGCAGTGGTTCCTATGATAACAACATTGCTGTTGTAGAGTTTGAATGACCTACAAGTTTTCTTTGCGTTTCTATACGCTCTTTTACAGTTTTCGTGCGCAAAGCATTGTAGGTAAATGTACCAGTCGCCATCTTTTTCCTTACAGTGGATTCGTGTATGCCTGTATGAAAACGTGTGGCGCGCGCGCGCAAAGAGCAAGAATAATGTGCCACTGAGTTGCTATTAGGTTTGGTATTTCCTGCACTGAGGGTCGTACAAGAGGGAGAGGGGGGAGGGGGTTTCTGGCACGGTTCACGAATAGGAGGATCACGGATCACGGATCACGGATCACGGATATAAACGTTTTGGTTTTCCCGAATCACGAAAATAAGCAAGTAAGATATTCCTTTTTATGACCTGTTCTTACACTATAAACAGTGTTTGAAGAAAGAAAAGTCGCGAATGGCTAAGTGAAGAACTCATATTGCAAATCGCATACCTAAGTCAGTCTGCATAGACGACTTTAATCATTCGGAGGACTCGCGTCTCAAAATCACGTAGAATAGAGTGGTAAAACCACGAATATCGGCTAATAATTCAGGATCTTCACAGGTCACACAAAACCTCAGGTCACTAGCCACTTAGAATAATCTCCTAAATTCACGTTTCATGGAAAATGAAATCAGCTGATCACGCATCACGAAAATACACCTGTATAGTCTGCTTGTAGCCGGATTTTTTCCCCAAGGGTCACTTACAAATAGACGCCCAGGCTTAGACGAGTGTTTAGTCATCGCGAACGCAAAAATTAAACAGACTACCAGCAGTCTAACACCTGTACGACCCTCTGCACTTTGTGTGACTGAATGTGTCCTATACTCCAAGGGGGTGGGGGGAGGGGGTAAGGAGGAGTGATACTTTGGTCAATTTTTGCTTGGTATGTGCCGCTGGCCTCTCAGAACCCCTACCCCATTATAGTCTATTCTGTGACTAATTATAGACCCCATCTTAGTCATTATTGGGCAAATGTAATTTCGCGATCCCAACTTAGTCACTTTCTGTTAATGCTTCTACCTTATTCTTGGTTTTCACGTGACGTCAGAAAAAAAAATAAAATTTTTAGTTTTTACCTTTATCTGGTAAAAGTAATTTTTAAAGATATATCTGTTGGCCTGTCTTCAGCTCGGTAGACTGCTTTGTTTTGAAAACGGAACACGGTTTTTTCACAATGCGTGACATCGGTATTGTTTCGTGGTAACATGTTACATGCACGAAAATATCGATTTGCCTTATGTCTTTGAGTTCTGAGTAACCAATATGTTAAGAGAAGTGCCTAGGCGAATATTTTCAAGTTTAACAGAGAGAATAGACGTTTTGAGAGAGCCAAAGTAAACTCCAGATGTTTCCACTGGTTTCCGGCCGCCATGTTGGAGTCCCTCAGACGGCCTCCAACATGGCCTCTCCATACTAAACATTATAATTTTCAGTGATACCTTTTGCCGAATAACTCGAGTTCAGAATATCGCACATCCCTGAAACTTTCGCACGTTGTTTATTTATTACTCTTCTACGATCTGTTAATTTCTTGACTCAATTGATTGAATGGTAAGCGATTTTATTTTTCACTTGCGTGATAATTAAGCTTACTTGCGTGACGTGAAAACCACGAATAGAGCCTTTCAAGTAGGTCATCCAAAATGAATTGACACGTTTGTTGAATTGAATGTAGAACACTTTACTTTTCATCTACGGTAGAAACATTCTAGTGCATTTGTCAACCGTTGGTACCGTATTTCCTCGAATAATAGCCGGAGGCGATTATTTCTATTTTCGGACCAAAAGGGGGAATTATTGGAGGGAAGGCGATTATTCGAGGGAGGCGATTATTTGAAATATTTCTCACAGGAGGTCGCGCCCTAAATATTTTGTTTTATTATACCAAGCAATAAAGGAAAAAGTGAAATACATGAATATCACCATAGAAAAAACTGCAAAAAACCGGTGCTTTGTAGCCATTCAGTTGTGAACAATTAAAATGAAAGCTTGTTTGTTACCCAAGATGTCAATTTTTAACTTGAGAGAGAGGGGAGAGGAGAAAGAGAAATGGCGGGGGGGGACGATTATTCGAGGAAGGCGATTATTTTAAATATTTCGGTCAAAGTGGGCGATTATTCGAGGGAGGCGATTTATTGAGGGACGGCTATTATTCGAGGAAATACGGTATTTACAAACGTGCCCTCATAAATACTTGAAATGCAAGTATTCGTCTTTAACGGGAACGTCCGTGATAGTTTCTTGGGTGGAGAAAAACAAATTATTCAGAACTTATAGGTCAGAAGATTCATACTCTCAATAAAAATATTGGCATGTATCAGTACCAGTATTTTTCGGCGGGGCGGCGGGCGGTGACAGGTGTGGGGGGGGGGGGGGGGGCGGTGGCGTGCGGCGGCGGCGGCGGCGGGGCGGGCGACCGACCGGGGGGTGAGTCTGTCTCAGCATCATTTTCCAAACTCTTATCCAAAATTTTATGCAACTACTTGGGTTTCCTCTAAGTATTTTCTTTTCTGGACTAAGGGGTTCTGCACTATTGTGCCTGTCGTTAAGGGGGGATTTCACCTGAAGGCTGTTTGCACGTCGCCCCTGGTCGCTCAACGTGGCCTTGTGCCAATATCTCGTTCACGTTTCAAGCAATGCCAAATCCCTCCACTTAGAACATTCACCAATGTTTTACGGTTTTGTGTGAATTTTTGGGTGATTTTTGGATATTTTGTGAGTGAGATTTTTTTCTTAAAGAATAGGTTAAATTGAGGAAAATAGGAAAATTTGAAGATTTGATGAATTTAGAAAATTGAAATTTGTAGTGAAGAATTAATGGACGGACACCAAACAGTTCCTTACAAACCTGGGGCTCTTTTTTGAGGGGGTCGACTGTCTGGTAGTGTTCCCAACCCATTTTAATCTTAACAATTCCCTTTTAAAACCACTTCAAAATTCAGTCCTAATCAGGTAGAATCCCCCCTTAATGTTTAAAAAACAGCTGGAAACATTTTTAACCATGCATCTTCCTATTTTCAAATCCTTGCTAACCACAATTTTCTTATCCCAGAATGTGCGACCCCATTCTAGAAACTCTACTAAAAAATGTAACCCCATTATAGTGAGTCCGGTCGTGAAAATGCGACCCCATCCAGCTGCACATCCCCATTAGCCTCTTATAAGGAAGTACCCCCGGGCCTATACTCGGGTGACATGTGCTCATGTGACTAAAATAGCTTAGCGTAGTTACGGAAAACCAAAGCAAATGCGACTAATTTCAACGCACAAATAAAACTGAGTCCCTCTGTATGGTCGGAAATCTAAATGTAACGTTGACTTCCGAATATAAATTTTGTAGATTAGTTTTGCCTAGTGTACTCTGGTCTCCATAATTTACTCTAGCATTGAAAACAACCAATTCTTTTTTTATAACTTTCTCATTTAGTTCGGCGGAAGTCACTGTTTACATTTATAGCAGCGAAATTTATTCATATGTTGGCCAAATTATTCTGTTTGCTGAAGAAGTGCTGAAACGTAAACTCCATTACATCACGACCCCTGGCGGAGTTAGATTTAGATTGAGCTCAGTGTGAGACAGTGACAGCTCCATGGGAGCCGGGAGGGATCCCCTAGACAACTGTGTTAAGTGGACATTTTACTTGCCCTTGTAATGAATGTATAGAAGATTTTGCTTCTATAAATTTGCCTTTTAGGTCTTCGGGTATTGTATAGGTGAAATTGTCCTTTTTGTTTTTTATATTCTAGGCGAGGTCATTTTTACTAAGTGGCCGTGATTGTACGATGCCAATCAAAATATTGCTACCTTTGGTTGTTATTAACCTTTTCAATTAAATATAATTAAAACAAAGGTACGTGTTATTAGTTTCGTGTTGGCCACAATGACACTTGTTGTTTCATGTCTTGACCTGAATTTAGGTGCAGTGGAATTGTAGTGCGATTCAACCGGGTTTTTTTTTTTGTCCTTTCGTTTTCTTTTAGCAAAAAAAAAAACCCGATAACACCAGGTTTGATTTCACTGTCATGCCAGCAGAAAAACGCTACTCGCCCGGTAAGCCTAGATACAAATATTGCGATATTTTTTGAGATATTTAGAAGTTTTTGAGAAATTTAGAAAATGTTGCGAAATTTAGAAAAAAATGTGATATTTAGGGCAATTATCACAAAAAAGATACTTCATAAGAACAAAAAAAAAGGTTTATATATTAAATTTTACGAGTTGTTTTCGTGTTTCCCTGTCTGCACAAGCTATAGTTCAGATTTTCGGCAGGTTTAAAATGGTCCCTTTTCCTTTTATGAGCCAGCGATACTACCAATTCAGCAGATTTATTCTGCAGTACAATAAGATGCACCATATACAAAGTACCTACCAATTAATTCGACGCCACGTGGAATCAATCAGTCAACATGGCGGAAGTTATCGAAGTGGAAATTGAAAAAGAACACTGTCTTTTAAGATGTTGTAATTCAATAAACTCTTTAACTGTTTATTGCTGTGTTCTGGGATCCGTGTTCTGGCAAAGCACTTATGGCAAATTGCAATATTTAATTAATAAACAGAAATTGATGAAATCGAGTTGCTTAGATGTTTTTATTTACTTATTATACCTTAAAATAAACCAGCCCTGCAATATACATCTTTTGCTATTCAAATAATAATGTATTTTTTTTTCATTTCTTTAATTGATATAAAGCCAAAAATGGGTCAAATTAACAGTTAGAAAAAAATGATATTTCTGAGAAATTTAGAAGATTTTTTAAGAAATTTAGACTAAATTCAAAAGAAATTTAGGAATTTTATGAGAATTTCTAGAAAGAAATTTAGAACATTTTTTTGCGATATTTGTATCTAGGCCTATCGCCCGGGCACCTGGACAATCACTTACAAACTGAACTCCTGCGAAAGAATTGAACCTCCTGTAAAGTGGACACCCGACCATCTGGGGAAATTCTCCAGTGAGCTACAAAATCAAGAAAACAACCCAGGACAGATAACACTTTGTGTTCATGTATTTTTTAATGCTAGTAGAAACTGCCCCTACCCTTCTCCCCAAACCAACGCCAAGGCATCAACATTAAAAAGACGAAACAGAAAATGCCCTGGGGTGGGGATACAGCGAGTAGGTCAAATTCCCTGGGTTAAGAGCTAAAGAGAACGCAGCAATATGTGGGCTTGCTCAACAACAATACACAGGTGATAGTTGCTTTTCGTTTATTGTCTATCGTTCTGTCTAATTACAGTGGAACCTTGATTTAACGAAGTCGCTGGGGACGGGCCAAATTTGTTCGTTAAATGGAGGGTTCCATAGTTAATGATTAATTTGTAACACAGGTGACTTCTGTGGAAATACTATAATGCCAATGTCTATGACAAATAATAAGCCGTTGACTGAAAGGAGGCTGTCTCTTTACCCTATGGATTAAAGGATTTGCTGACTGTTGATCTGTTCAGCGTTTGTCTTCTGTCGCGTGTTGGCATTGTAATTCGTTATATCGAGGTAAATTTTACGTTTGGGTTTCCGGATTATGTTCGTTATATCGAGGAATTCGTTATATCAAAAATTCACCTTCTAATTTTGTATGATCTGTTAAATTGATTCATAAAACACCTCTAATATAGCCTGCGAAAACAGCCACTCGGGCCGGGAGCGAAGAAAGGACGGCTGTTTTCGCAGGGTAACCTCTAATAATGCATCCTCTGATTTTGCAAGATGGTATAGCCGCCTAAAATTGGTTCATAATTTAAACGCTTCCAATAAGCCATCTTGCAGTTTTATTAGATGAGATAGCCTCATAAAAATTGCCTCCACTGAGACGTAAAGGCTGCCTGTAAGCTCATGGACGAAGAGCCATTTAATTAAAAATCAAAACCGTTTCCCTAGTCAAAAAACCAAAGTAACGACAACGAATAAAAACAATAGATACCATGTACAATTTTCTATAAAAACACAAAAGTAAACAATTATATGGGGAAGGAACATTTCTAAAAGACGTCGACAATGCGTAAAAAGTGAAATGTTCATTAGGAGCAGTGCTAAACATTTGTAATCAGACCTCGTGTCGTGTTGTTTTTTTCCATTAATTGAGCCATTCACACCCAGAGCCAAACTGCGAAAAATGTGAATTGCGAAAATTCAAAACAGCGCTCGGCATTACTTTGTTGTGGTATTAATTATTATGCTGTGGAAGTTAAAGTTGATCTAACTTTTGCCTTTGCAGATCTGTAGATCCTAGTTAGCGCGTAAAAATTCAAATGAACGCTAAGGAGAGTTCTTTTTTTTATGTTTTGCTTTTTGTCACGCTGTGTCAATTGGTTCTAACTTTTAACTGTACAGCTGAAGGCGCGAGTTTGCAAATTAAAGCTATGTAGCAGTAATTTCATGTGGTACTGTTAATTATTGCAAGCTGGTTGTAACTTTTAATTATGCAGATAAAACCCTAGCGTGTGACCATTTAAATGAAAGTTGTTGAACAGATCCTCTACGTGGTACTCTTTATTGTGTTGCATACTTATATGCTTGTAGATATCAAAGACATTTTGTACTGTCGCGTGGCACTGTTTAGTGGAAGGGCTTGTGTCACGAAAATACGCGTGTAGGACTTTGATTGACACTGGAAACACTCTGGAAGGTTTTCAGTAACCAATAGATATCGTACAACTCAGCGTCACGTGCTACCCCGAATAATTTCCGATTTTCTCTTGCGGCGTTACAAACTAAACGACAGTCCTTTGACCCTTTGTATAGAGCGATTCACTTCGTTTTATCCTTCCTTCGTGGACATTTAATTTGCTTACGATCCGATCCTAGCACAAAATTATACAACATCCTGTAAAAACCCTTCACAGATGACACATAATTTGTTAACTACTGCGATTCGTCTAACTTTTGGAGTTCCCACAAGGTCGACAGCAAAGCCGACTTCCCTAACGAAAGTGCAATTTGAAAATTCAAGAAAAACAATTAAGAAGATTTGTATACAATAAAAAAAATGTCGGTATTAATTGCTGTGAGAGAGACTGCTCGTAGTGGGGTGTTTTTTAATTGCTTGTACTGAACTACAGTGGACAAGTAGGCGACCATAAACAAAAAAACAACCATGACTGAATCATTATTTATTCATTGTGGCGCTTTTTCATTGAAAAGCTATCAATTACTTTCACACTATCGGCAGCTTCTGTTTGATAGCTTCTGGCTTAGAAAAAAAAAAGGCCTGCAAGTGGTGATAAGGTCTACAAGTATTTGAGAAGCAAAGTGATGATATAATCAACGAAGAGCTTTGTCTCCTGAACTAGCGATGGGCTCGTTGCATTTCATTCTCTTAAAGTCGTTCTTCCTTTTGCCGGTTTTTACAATGGGACTGGCTGACTCTACGAAGTACAACGGTAGAATTCGTCTTGCCGAGGGAGTTTTACACTTCGCGAACTTTGCTTCTTTTCTTAATCATAAACTGAATCACTCAAAAGTAATGGCTATTCGAACCGATGTTGATGAAGAAGAATGTCAGGTCGCCTGCATAGAGAATTCAGAATGTCGATCGGTAAACCTGAAAATGACTCGCGATGAAAGTGCTAAACATGTTTGCGAACTCCTGGATACCGACAAATTTACTTCCCATGAAGAATTCGTTGAAAGCTTCGACTTCAATCACTACAGGAAATGAAAAAAATGTATACTGTATTTCGGCCCTGGCGCAGTTTAGTGGCAAAAATTAGTACCTCTGTAGATTATAATATATGACTTTTGATGTAAGCCTACCGTGAAGCTGTAGTGATTGAAGTCGAAGCTTTCAACGAATTCTTCATGGGAAGTAAATTTGTCGGTATCCAGGAGTTCGCAAACATGTTTAGCACTTTCATCGCGAGTCATTTTCAGGTTTACCGATCGACATTCTGAATTCTCTATGCAGGCGACCTGACATTCTTCTTCATCAACATCGGTTCGAATAGCCATTACTTTTGAGTGATTCAGTTTATGATTAAGAAAAGAAGCAAAGTTCGCGAAGTGTAAAACTCCCTCGGCAAGACGAATTCTACCGTTGTACTTCGTAGAGTCAGCCAGTCCCATTGTAAAAACCGGCAAAAGGAAGAACGACTTTAAGAGAATGAAATGCAACGAGCCCATCGCTAGTTCAGGAGACAAAGCTCTTCGTTGATTATATCATCACTTTGCTTCTCAAATACTTGTAGACCTTATCACCACTTGCAGGCCTTTTTTTTTTCTAAGCCAGAAGCTATCAAACAGAAGCTGCCGATAGTGTGAAAGTAATTGATAGCTTTTCAATGAAAAAGCGCCACAATGAATAAATAATGATTCAGTCATGGTTGTTTTTTTGTTTATGGTCGCCTACTTGTCCACTGTAGTTCAGTACAAGCAATTAAAAAACACCCCACTACGAGCAGTCTCTCTCACAGCAATTAATACCGACATTTTTTTTATTGTATACAAATCTTCTTAATTGTTTTTCTTGAATTTTCAAATTGCACTTTCGTTAGGGAAGTCGGCTTTGCTGTCGACCTTGTGGGAACTCCAAAAGTTAGACGAATCGCAGTAGTTAACAAATTATGTGTCATCTGTGAAGGGTTTTTACAGGATGTTGTATAATTTTGTGCTAGGATCGGATCGTAAGCAAATTAAATGTCCACGAAGGAAGGATAAAACGAAGTGAATCGCTCTATACAAAGGGTCAAAGGACTGTCGTTTAGTTTGTAACGCCGCAAGAGAAAATCGGAAATTATTCGGGGTAGCACGTGACGCTGAGTTGTACGATATCTATTGGTTACTGAAAACCTTCCAGAGTGTTTCCAGTGTCAATCAAAGTCCTACACGCGTATTTTCGTGACACAAGCCCTTCCACTAAACAGTGCCACGCGACAGTACAAAATGTCTTTGATATCTACAAGCATATAAGTATGCAACACAATAAAGAGTACCACGTAGAGGATCTGTTCAACAACTTTCATTTAAATGGTCACACGCTAGGGTTTTATCTGCATAATTAAAAGTTACAACCAGCTTGCAATAATTAACAGTACCACATGAAATTACTGCTACATAGCTTTAATTTGCAAACTCGCGCCTTCAGCTGTACAGTTAAAAGTTAGAACCAATTGACACAGCGTGACAAAAAGCAAAACATAAAAAAAAGAACTCTCCTTAGCGTTCATTTGAATTTTTACGCGCTAACTAGGATCTACATGATCTGCAAAGGCAAAAGTTAGATCAACTTTAACTTCCACAGCATAATAATTAATACCACAACAAAGTAATGCCGAGCGCTGTTTTGAATTTTCGCAATTCACATTTTTCGCAGTTTGGCTCTGGGTGTGAATGGCTCAATTAATGGAAAAAACAACACGACACGAGGTCTGATTACAAATGTTTAGCACTGCTCCTAATGAACATTTCACTTTTTACGCATTGTCGACGTCTTTTAAAAATGTTCCTTCCCCATATAATTGTTTACTTTTGTGTTTTATAGAAAATTGTACATGGTATCTATTGTTTTTATTCGTTGTCGTTACTTTGTTTTTTTTTTTTTTACTAGGGAAACGGTTTTGATTTTAATTAAAATGGCTCTTCGTCCATGAGCTTACAGGCAGCCTTTGCGTCTCAGTGGAGGCAATTTTTATAAGGCTATCTCATCTAATAAAACTCAGTGCAAGATGGCTTATTGGAAGCGTTTAAATTATAAACCAATTTTAGGCGGCTATACCATCTTGCAAAATCAGAGGATGCATTATTAGAGGTTAGCCTGCGAAAACAGCCGTCCTTCTTCGCTCCCAGCCCGAGTGGCTGTTTTCGCAGGCTATATTAGAGGTGTTTTATGAATCAATTTAACGGATCATACAAAATTAGAAGGTGAATTTTTGAAAGTGTCAAATAATTATATGAATCAATATAAAAGGCTATTTCATGGCCCAGAATTGGAGATGGCTTACTTGACGTACTTACTTACTTTTGTTTATGAAGCAAGAAACAATGGCGTTTTCAGCTTGGAAAAGCCCTTTCTTTAAGTAAAATACCTTAAAGGATATTTTGTGTGTTTTTAAGATAAAAGACTTGAATGAATTTCTACAAGATAAAGTTTTCAAAAGAACTTTGAACGTATTCTTACATTTTTTCTGCAAGTAGTAAACATCTAATTACCATTGATTTATGCCTGAAATCAGTCATAAAGCCTCAGGTTGTGTTTAGTCCACTGCATATTGCTGGTTTTCAGCGTCACGCCATTCCGCTTTACTTGCTGCTGGTGTACTTGGTCACAGCCTTGGTTCAAACACTGACGACATGTTTGGCCAGGTTACCTTGCTGAAGCAGCGTCACAGCGGTCTGGATCTCACAGCAACTCATGGTGGTCCTCTTGGCATATTTGTTCAAACAGGCAGCTTCACCAGAGACTCTGTCAAAAATATCGTTTACGACCGAGTTCATGATGCCTATGGCTTTGCTAGAGATGCCGGTATCTGAATTAACTAGTACTTGTTTAAAAACTTTGCAAATGTAGGTGGAATAGCTTTGCACTAGATTTAGCGTTGTCTGTCTCCTTCTGTCCTTGAACTTTACCGGGCGCCTCCGGCGCCATTCAGTCCGCAGTCAGGTTGGTTTACTTCTTTGAAAACTTATATTACTTCTTTTTCTAATGGACAGTTTCAATCCAATAATAAAAGATTATTATCTATTTGCTATTTATCTCTTAGTTGAAGGCATCAAATTTCACTAGGATCAAAACTTTCGTTCCCTGATCGACCAAATACCGCTAGTGTTACAGCTCTTGGGATTACAGGTCAAGGCTCGAGATCGTTCGTTGGCGAATTTTGATTGCGATCTCATGAACTTGTACAAATTCTATAGGGAAACTCGTTATGGAATAGAAGTTGAGCTGTAAACACAAGAAGTGGAAATCATGTTATACTCCAGAATCCATTCAATTATATGGTGGATCGAGAAATGTTTTCCTTTATTAGTTTATCATATTTAAGTACTATCAAACTTCTTCACTAATTTTTCCGTTTAGACATAATAAGGTAATACTCCCTTTCGCAATTTTGCTCCAATAACTGTGAGACTGGGAGTCTTGTAGTGAAGCTGCGAGAAAAGATGAACTGAAACCACAAGACTAACGGCACAATCGTGAGACTGGGCAAGGCTATAATACACATTTATACACGTATGCCTGGGTGATCATTCTTGTCTGCTTGTTCTCAGGCAGGTTTTTTTATTTTATCTTCATAAATTGATACTTTTCAGTTAATGTTTCTCTGCGCAATTTTTTGTCATGTTAACCTAAATATTGCTTAGAGAGACTAATCTAGACTGCATAATAGAGACATGCAAAGCTTATACGTTTTTTGCAACTAACTTTTTAGTTGGTTTTAAAACTACTTTTTTTTTTATAGAGGTATCAGGTATGATACAGTCTGCCCATCTCCAGGAGACCTCAGAAGTGTTTAGAACCCTAATTTTGAACCCTTTTGGTTTTAGTTTCCCATCGATCTGTTCGAACGCAGCATTGGTCCCTTATGCCAGCTGTTGTTATTTTATAGCGGGTAAATGCCTCCAAATTCAAAGTCCTAACTTCTTCTACTGAAGAATATGTCAGAAAAGCAAGTAAAAGTAAAGAAACGTGTATTCCGACGAATGACGAGTCAAATTAAGAGCAGCCATGTGTTGATTTCCGAGTTGACATCAAAGGTCAAAGGGGAGCTCAGTGACCTGTTTTGAAAATATTGTCAGAATTCGCCGTTTAATTTACCCCAATTTTTTTTTCACCCGACGTGTAGTTGAAATAATTGTTCTTTTCCAGAGTATAGTGTCGTTGGTTGAAGCCATGTACCAGAGTGCTTTTCTGAGCCTTGAATTTCGTCTAAATTCAGTGTTGGTGAGCTCTGTCGCGAAGCATAAATTTAAAAAATACGTCAAAAAGTCAGGTTCACATCTCTTTCAAATTTTACACCGGCAATAAGCAGAAGAAAAAAGGTCTTTTGTTTTCCTGGGTTGATCTTATATACAACGCTTTCACTTTTTAAACGGGAGCTTCCGGAAAATGCCCAATTTCGGTGTCAATTTAGGCGCTGTGAGCGCAAAATACAACAAAAATCCAAAAAATAAATAAATAAATAAAGATCTAAACGGCCTGAAACTTACAGCAAAGTGCTCTTAAGTAGCGCCAATTTCAAAAGGTAAGAGTTTATATGAGGTAGACTTTTTATGTTGTTGATAAATAAAAACGAGTTCACTGTAGTATTTCGAGTCTATAAACCAGCCAAACTCGAAGACTAACTTACTTACTTACTTATACTAACTTATTCCATGCTACACACAACGTGGTAAGCCGATCGAACTCTCTGGAAAACTACTGGAGGAGCGGTTACACAGTAACATTCCACAACATTCCACAACATTCCAGAGTCACTGAGTGCAATGTAGCGAAAAAAATTAATCTCCTTTTCCAGTACGATATTGTTCACTTAAAAATTTCTTAAGAGCAAATATTAAAATAAACAACAACTAAAGCTTCTTTAACCGAAAATAATTCTGGCAGTAAACTTTTGGAAAGAACTTCCCTTCGAATTTCATGCCCAAAGCATCCAGAAAGGTTCAGTATTCAAGTTCAAACTGTTAACAAAGCTGCAAGACTACGTCGGTAGATATCAGCCAATATTTGCCTGGCTTGAACTAAACCTTTCCTAGTCCTCACCGCGACTGTTGGAACTTCATCGCTGTGTGACACACCAGAAGGTAACACTTTGTCCTTAAGAGTTTTAATGATATATTCGCCGCAAAACAGTAGAATTGCCAAATAAAAAGTTAACAGATGATCACCCAACGCCGCATTTGCATGATCGTATCTTCTCTCCGCTACAACTCCTAACTTGCTAAGGCTAAGCAACGTTTTGAGTTCAAGAGTGAAAACAAATGCAAACAAACCATAGAAACACGACCATTATTTTTTATTATTATTTAATACAGTTTAATTGTTTTCAAATATTTTTGTTTAGCTACATTTAATTTTGCACCACATCGCTCAAAATGTTGCTGAGATCTTATCTAATGATCTGAAAATAAATCGAAAGCAGTGTAAAATATGCCAAACTGCAGGTCATAATTTCTTGTTTTTCGTGGCACCTTAGACGGGCTACTTTTACAGCATAAGTCAGAAAATTTATTTTCATGGACGTTCTCAAAGAAAATGAAGGGACAAAATAAGACAGGCAGAAAAATCATAACAAAATACCGGGAATTCTTGTTCCATTTTCTCATTCCAATTGCGCAATTTTCGATTGAACGGTTCTCATGTTTAAAATTCGATAATTTTTTTAATTTTGTTGTATTTGCCTACCTTTGCAAAATTCCGGAATTTTTTGGTTAAAAGGACCGACCGACGCCTCATTTGCGTAATGTGCTCCCTGCTACAATTCGTAACTGATATTAAGCAATTCTTTGAGATAAAAAGTGACCACAAACGCAAACAAACCATTCAAAAGCAAACATCAACTTTAAGTTATGTGATTATAATGCACTTGAATGTTTTCAAATATTTGTCTTTAGCTACATGTAGATATGCACGAGTTTGCTCGAAGTTGGGTTGAGATCATATCTGATCATCTGATATGAAAGTAAATATTGAAAGCTATGTAAAACATGCAACTGCGAGTCAGAATTTCTCCCTTATCATAGCATCCTTAAAGTCAATCTTCCGAGGGCTACTTCCACACCGTAAACAAATATATATATATTTTTTCTTAAAGGGTTACATAAACACAACAACAATGACAACAATACTATGTCTTAGGAGGATCGTTTCTAGTGTTGCCTGTATTTTGTTAGATTAAAGATGCTACTGAATTAAAATTCCTTTAAAATGTTTTACGATTGTTACATCTGTCGCGTGATCAAGAGGAGAAGCTGCTCTAGTGACTTCTTCAACGACAGTAAATTCAATATTATACATTTATTTTAATTCTTGATTTGTAGACTTAACCACAGTAAACTTACTCCTAAATATTTCAAGGAATAAATTAAGAAAACTCCTGAACGATGTGTTCTAAGTTATGCTAAAATGCTATGTTGTGTAACAGATGTCGACAGGCCAAGAAAGGCACCATCAATAGAGCTGTAAATTGCGAGTATAGCCACAAAAGAATAAAATGATAATATAACTGGTTCAGTTCTTAAAGGCAGGCTTTAATATGTTCTATCAAAGATTAAATTAGGGTTTCTCTGAAGTGTGACCAGGAGCCCATTACGCTGGTATGATTTAATGTTGTTCTTAATTTACGTTAGGCGATGGGTAATCAAGCATGCCTGAAGTCACTCAAAGTTATCATGGCTTTCCTTCTGGTTGGGAAAAAGATCAAGATCTTTTTGGCCGTTTCACTCACTTTTTAAGAGACAAGAAAATCTTAAGCTGGTAAGTAAATATTGCAATGCACTGAAAGCTGCTCGTTACTGCAGAACCATGTACATAAAAGTACCTTAGTGATTAATAACATTCTCTAGGAGAAGGTGTACCTCAGTGTTGTTCATTTGAAACCTCGTGGAATTGTTTAACCTTTTAGCATTCTATTTAACACAAATGCTGTTAGCTAGCGGTTCGTTTCTAAATTAAAAAACGCCGTTGGTTGTTTAGCTTTGGTCTTTATCAAGGATAGGAATCGAGTTTATTTCCGATTTTAAAATCTGAATAAAAATGCTGCAATTAAGGTGTCTTGTCGGCAAGCATCTTTACTTCTATTAAGAGAGGCGAAAAATTCTAGTTCCCTTAAGGCAACCACTGGGTTCTAAATTCATATTGGAATCATTCTTTATTCGTGTTATGCGTGTCAAACGAGAACTGATTCGTCTTGACAATACTTCGTTTCTGACAGACTGACAGACCAACAGACCACAATTTCCTTCTTCATTGCAAGCTCATTTAAAATGGAATAAATCAGTATAAACGGCGGTATTATATACATGCAATGAAAAATACTAAGAACAATTAAGTGGCAGTCTCTCTAAAAGCGGTCCACTCGACTTCGGGACCAAAAATAATTTTCCCTCATTTTTTGTCAGTGAAAAGGGTTTGGTTCATATATATAAAAAAGCAATTTATTATTTTCCAGTTTCTTATTTTTGCTTTGCTACGAGCCAAAATTGAATTTTGGCCGAACTGAGGTTGCCGACCGTGATCTGAAAGGTAAAATTCACTGATTTTGTGAAGCGTGCTACGTCCCCTAAAATGCAGCTCGCAGAATTTCGTTTTCGTAGAAGTTCTAAGGTACATTCATTACTTTGACTGACGAAATATGGAAACTTTTCGGAAAATTCTAAGCTTACCAGAGAGGCTGGAAGACACCCTACTCCGAGGCCTTTGTTCACCTACCAAAATTTAGCCAAGTTTGAAGAAGAAAATCTCAAAAGTTGGGTCTAAATGAAGGCTAAAAAGCACATCACAGTAAATTTCTTACCTTAATAAACCGTTCCATAAGTTCAAACCGCTGGGTATCTCCTTGGATTGCACGCGACAACAGATTAAAATCTGCCACAATCAGTGTATTTACACAACTATCGCTCGTGTCAAAGTTCATTTGCATAACCCTTGCACTCGGCAAAAATACGTCTTCTACCGTTCAGGTTCGTTTGTTGACATTCTAAGTAGTGGCAAAAAGCTTCCT
>JAHPZR010055974.1:87500-100346 GCA_019787425.1 Platygyra sinensis | reverse complement strand
TGGAAAATTCTAGAATTTTCTAGAATGTTAATGAAACATGCAAATTAGGGTAGAATTTTCCAGCTTTTTCCAGAATTACAAATTTGGTCATCAAATCAGGTTATTCTAGCTTTTTCCAGCTTATTCTAGATGCTCCTTTCTAGATTTTTCTGGAAAATTCTTGCATGTTCCTTAATGAAAATAAGTTGAGATGATAACAGTAATTTCCAGCTTTTTCCAGCATTTTCTAGTATTTTCTAGAATTTCTTTATTTATATTTTGTAGGCTTTCTGCAGGTAAATTACCATAATTTTTAACCTTCCATATTTACACTTGATAAACATCACTAAGATTTTTTGCCCAGTATCCAAGGGAAGAGCCCGCAATAGATTAAAGACCAGCTGGAACATCAAGTGTTTCTGTTCATGATTTATTTTATTTGCTAAAATCCAAGGGTTTCTTTGTGTCATACAGATTTAAGCTTATACTGACATCGTTGTTCAAAATTCAGTTTCACACTTAAGTCAAGACTACTAAACTACATTTGCCATGCAGTCCACAAGATTATAATTGAAAGATTCAGTGAAAGTGTCATCGTTCATGTTTGTGAATTGTTTTTCACTTAGCTTTTTAACCATGTAGTTCCGTCTACTTCAAGCTTTTCTGCTTCAATAACTAAGGAAAGATAGGCACACATCAACGTGTGATTAAAATCATATCATAAGTTTGTGTTCTGTTTGAACCCTGATGGCAACAGAAAAACGCATTCAGATCGACTTCTAAGGCATGCTTTAAACTATTTTAGGTTTAAGCTACGATTGCAATACAGAGAAGCTAAAATAGACAAGAAGAAAGACGCAAGAGAGACAAAGGTACATCCAAAATGGCCAAGAAGGCAAGATCGAGTTTAGTGATACATTGTAAATATCATTGAAGTACAGATCATCAAAAACACCATCTTAAGTCTCAATCCAGAAGCCTTTTGATTCTTTATACTTACAATCTCTTGTGGAGCCTACAGATCCAGATTTTGTGGCTTTCAAACATCTTCAAACTGTCCTTTCAAACTTCGTTCAGTGACCGTTGAAACAAGCGCCTTTCTCAGAACATTGCATCATGGGTTATAGCAAACTCGTACCCAGGGCCTTATCAACATTTAAATCTAAGATGGCCGCTCATGCGAGCGATCCTGTCCGAAAACTCGGCTTTTTAAAGGCCTGACACAGGCTGGAAAATGTTCAGACATCATCTGAAGAAGACCAGCGCTATCCCAAGAAATTAGTCTTACAGAGTTAAAACTAATGGATATACTTGTGAGAAGCATGGAATGCATGGTACTGTTTTTGAAGAAGTCTCATGTGGAAAGTGATTAATTGCCATCTCTTTCTCATCCAACCTGTGTGTTCCTAAAGGTACACCAACTGTTTTGTAATGCACGTTTCTAAAGGAAAACTGAATGTCAACATTAATAGTTGATTCAAGCTTCTCAAAGGCCAGATTCCATAATTTAACCCCATGCATGTACTGTTGTTTGATTGTGATTGTTGAAGTTCTTATACAGTCTAATTAAAAATCATGATTTGCACCGTAAACATTTAGTGAATCTTAAATTGATGAATAATACAAAATAGAATATAGTGATATTTGATCACAAATACACCTTGCCATTTCTAAATACTGTTTGGGTGCCTGAGATAAAATAGGATTAAAATAGACTACTTTATGCATATTTTTGCAATGAAAAAGACAGGGGTTAAACCAAGATCCATAAACAGGAATAAAATAGTGTATTTTAAAGCTATTTTGTCATTAGTCAAAGTTGACTCGAGTAGAATAGGGTTCTTTTCGTAAGGGTGAATTGTATTTGCAAATTATAGCAGTCTCAATTATGGTGTAGAGAAGCATCTTCGTTGTCTTCATCAACTACGTCTTTCAACTTGCAGTATTTTCTAAGGTATTGAAACTGGAAAAAGCTGCAATTTCCAAGGCATCTTTTATTTCAATCTGTCAAGGAGACTCTTACAACTTTCAGTTTTTTCCAGTTTTCTGAAAGAAATGAGACCTGGAATAAGCAGCCAAATTCTGGTATCACAAAGCTGCTGCATCTTTTTCCAGTTATTTCAAGCTTTTGAAAGAGTTCAAAGCTTGCAAAAACTAGAAAAATCTTTTCTAGAAAAAAGCTGGAATTAGATTCTGGAAGAAAGCTGTCACATTCTAGAAATTTCTAGAAATTTCCAGACCTTGACAGAAAGCTAGAAATTCATTTTGCAAGGGCCAGTGGGCCTCTAACATCACACTGAATCATGAAGCTGATGTACAAAAATAGGAAATATGTCACACAAAAATCTTGAGAAAACCCATACCCTGTAAGGAAAATTGCAAGAGTCAATATATGACAACAGGAGAAATAAGAGAGGCTTATGAACCTCACAAAGTAAAGCATGCATCCCTTTCTTTCAAGGGAAACTGCTTTAGAGCTCCTACCCATGCTGTTGCCCTCGACAGTAACACCACAGTTCCTCATCATAACTTGGTTCCTCCTCTGGATCTTTTGCAGCTGTATAAAATTGATAGCAAAAGATGTGATGTCATCCTGAATGAATGTTTTTAACATTGTTTCACAACAAGAATCTCTCCAAGTTGCAGTCTTGTAACATTGTTATCCACATATAGCCAACTGGCTAATTGCATTCTGGAGATTGATTATACTCAGATGACATAAAGTAATAGACACAGTGTTTTCTCCAATACTTAGCCTTCATAGCTAATAATTATACTTCTGATTTTCATAAGTCCACCAAAATCAAAATCAATTCTCGGTTTTCACCAGTCTTGTGATCAAAACTATTTTCACCAGTCTTGTGATCAAAACTAAAAATTGTAACCATTCAATCAATACAGTCAAGAATCTTGGATATGACAGATGCTATTGATCTGTCATTGTAAATAGCGCTCTATAAGTAATAAATTATTATTATTAAATTATTATGATTGATCCATAAACAACCTCGCCAAAAATCAATGAAGTAACAGTAACATCTGTTACTGAGTTTCGCTATTGAAACGAAAACTTATTGCTCTGGAGATCCGACACATTGAAATAAATGCTCTTCTAGTGCAAGCACTGTTTAGTTAGCAAAAACTAAAGTGATAACTCTTCTTTTGACCTCCACGACAGCCTTCTCAGGCTGCCATTGTCATGCCATGCGATGCAAAAGCTTGGAAAATCAAACATGCTCTGTTACAATAAGAAGAGCCCTGTTGAGCTGAAACATTGTGAAATGTCAAGTTCCTATAGGGTCTTTTATCTGATGTATGGGTGACTATTGAGGACATTTTAACTATTGCAATTGTATTGCAATAGGTCACATGGATATTGCGATGTTATCATGATAGTGTAGGTGTCTATATTCACTTAATGCCTTACACTGTAAGAAATATCTAAGAAGTAGTAGTCAATACAGGAACTGAGGAACACAATGAATGGCACGACCCTATTGGTGGTTAAAGAATCAAGACACTAAAAATGCTAGGTGCAGTAGGTGGATTGGTTTGTGATCTTGAAAATCAAAACTGGGTGGAAAAAGGTGTCTTTATTTTCGAAAGAAGTTAAAATGTTAGAAGTAAAGAAACTATCAATAGTTCGCTACACTATCGCAATCATTATCAATGTTTCATTTTCACCATCGATCCATTGCTATCCCAGCATTTACATAGCGATTCATTGATAGTTTGATATATTGTTACTGCCTTAATCTTATGAAACCTAAACCTTAGAAGGAAGGGTAAAATTTAATTTTGGAATATGGTTATGTCACGTGAAAACCAAGAATAGATACATTAATTAGGCACTGGCTCTAAAACCATAAACTGAAAATTAATTCTCTTTCCTCTTTATAGACCCATTTCAAGCGTGATGTCATATCACATGACTGTGAAAGATTTATTGCAGTCAAAAGGAATGTTAAGCTTCTCCAGAAATTTTTGATGACCATCAATCCGCTTGAGGCTGATCTTGTCTGGGAGAGACAGGGACTCAACTTTGTTGCGCACATTTCTTCATGTGGTTGATGTACTGTACCAACGACTGAAACCCTTGATCATATGGCCTGATAGAGAAGTTCTGCGTAAGACCCTCCCAATGGACTTCTGCAAATATTGCCCCAATTGTGTTGTGATAATAGATTGTTTTGAAATTTTCCTTGACCGCCCTTTAAACCCCCTTGCAAGGGCCCAAACATTTTCTTCATACAAACACCACAACACTGTTAAGTATCTGATAGGTATTACCCCTCAAGGTATAGTAAGTTTTATCTCTGAAGGGTGGGGTGGGAGGGTTAGTGACAAACACCTTACAGAGAACAGTGGCCTTCTTGACAATCTAAGTCCAGGAGATGTCATCTTAGTAGAGAGGGGCTTTGACATTCTAGAATCAGTAGGATTGTTTTCTTCTACTTTCAAGATCCCAGCATTCACCAAGGGTAAGAAACAACTTAGTGGCATTGAAGTGGAGCAAACGCGGGGGATTTCTAATGTCAGGATACACGTTGAATGAGTGATTGGGAACATTCAGAAAAAGTACAGCATTTTGGGTGCAACTCTACCCATTGACTTTGTCACTGTAAGGAATGGGGATGTAACCACATTAGATAAAATTGTAACAATTTGCTGTGCCCTTGTAAATATTTGTGACTCAGTTGTACCCTTTGAATAAACACTATTTATTTTAAACTTTTACAAATGTGACCTCTCACGCGAAAACGTTCTGAACGGTAGCCGTTCGAACGCTGAACGGAACGGCAAGCGAACGGGTGACGAACGGCTAGGCAAGCCATTAGAAACGGGTAACGTGAACGGATGAACGGCTAATTAAAATTTTCGAACGGATGAGGTCAAACGGATGAACGGCTAACAAAAATTTTCGAACGGATGAGATCGAACGGATGAACGGCTTATTAAAATTTTCGAACGGACGAGGTCGAACGGATGAACGGCTATTGAATTTTTTCGAACGGATGAGGTTGAACGGATGAACGGCAAATGAATTTTTTCGAATGGATAAGGTCGAAGGGATGAACGGCTAATGACCTTCACGCAAAAACGCGCTTTATTGGCTTTCCGTTTTCTAACGAAATTTCGTTTAGAAGCTGTTTGAAAACCGTTTGAAAGAAAAAAAAGTCCTCTGCTAGCTGAGCATACGGTAATCAAGAAAGCTTGAAAGTCGCCTACAGAAGCGAACTTCTCAAAGTCTATCCTGTGTACAATGCGGACAGAAAAAGCCATTTCAAACAAGCTCATTTCATGCCGCTAGCTCGAGCCGTTCGAACGGCTGATGAATTTTCTCGAATGGATAGCTCAAGCCGTTCGAACGGCTGATGAATTTTCTCGAACGGATAGCTCAAGCCGTTCGAACGGCTGATGATTTTTTTCGAACGGATAGCTTGAGCCGTTCGAACGGATGATGAATTTTTGTCAACGGATAGCTCGAGGCGTTCGAACGGCATGCCAGTCCGTTCGAACGGCTGATAAACGGCTTACGAACGGCTATCCGTTTAAGAACGGTTAACCGTTCGGAACGTTTTTGCGTGAGAGGTCACAAATGACTTACGTGAATTGAAAATTTTTACTCACTCATTTTGCTATTAATAGTAATAGAAAATGTAAGTCCATCAAATATGTACATTGCAAAACAAATATCCTGCATTTTTTAAAACAGGTCTCTTTTTACACTCAAATCTAGTCAGCACGTTGAGCTCTAGAAGATTTGCCTCCACATTGCTTTTGGCACTCAGGACAGAACCAGGTCTTTGATTTTGGAAAGGACTTCAATTTGAGACAGTCCCCAAGTCTTTTCCTCCACCAGTTCCTGCTGCTTCAATCAATCAATTAATTTTATTTCTATTTCTCAAAACAAAAAATTTAAGTTTATGTTCACCTGCAGATAGCAAATTCGCTATTCGAGGCAGGTCAATCATCAACAAACTTTAGTTACAATATTAAGTAAAGGAAATTAAAAACTAAATAGTTAGACATTGCTAAATTATAAAGAGAAGCAAAACTAGTAAATGCATCAATAGTTGTACCAATAAAGTATAGGTCTGGAGCAAATTAGGTACTAAAGTAATTTGATCAATTTGTTTTAATTTTGTAGTCTTTAAAGTGCATATGAAGTGAAAAATAATTTCTGCTTATTTGAAAGACCTTTCAAAATACAGAAGAATGGCTTTTTTCTTTTTGAAATATCTTTTTTCGTTTCAGAGATATTAACATTTTTCTATTATGCAAATTAGATCAGTGATGACGTCATATTGTTTGCAGCTAAAAATTGTAAAATACTGAATAAACAATATCTCTAGAAATATTAAAGCAGTGTTCTTGAAACTTGGCACCATAAATGTGCATCACAAAAGAAACAAAATGACACCCTTAGCACCGTTGCCATGACAACAGTTTTGCCACTGGTGTTGTTTTAATAAAAACTGAAAATCCCAGTTTTTGTCTGAAAACAAGATCCATCTACCCTACACAATCTATCGTTGGGAGTTACGACAACATGGGAACTATGTATGTTCCATGTAGGACCCCTTCTCTCACTTAAGAGGTTGAAAATGGAGGATTCGTTTTTTCGACAAAAAGAGACTGGAGCCGAAAGAGTTGCTATGGCAACAGCACTAAGGGTGTCATTTTGTTTCTTTTGTGATGGACAATTATGGTGCCAAGTTTCAAGGACAGTGCTTTAATATTTCTAGAGATATTGTTTATTCAGTATTTTACAATTTTTAGCTGCAAACAATATGACGTCATCACTGATCTAATTTGCATAATAGAAAAACGTTAATATCTCTGAAACGAAAAAAGATATTTCAAAAAGAAAAACGCCATTCTTCTGTATTTTGGAAGGACTTTCAAATAAGCAGAAATTATTTTTCACTTCATATGCACTTTAAGTTTGGAGGAAATATTTCGATATCAAGATAAGAATCTTCATTATCTAAGATCTGAAATAAAGACACTAAAGCAATCCAAATTCAAATGCTTCTTCTGATTTTTTCAGTAGAGTAGGATAGTCTGCATTAGCAATACCGTTGTTATCAAACTAGACAACACAACTGGTAGTTCAGGCTTCACATGTTTAGGTACGTGAAAATCTGAATGAGCAGGGATGAGAGACAATGCAGGTTTAGAAGGACAGACCTTGATTGCATTGAGGAAGTTAGTTCAGTCTCTGAGGGGGCTTGCACACTAGATGGCTTGACTGTTAAGTTGAATGTGGGATCTTTGAAAAGGTTATGTCTTTGACCCTGGCATATGGAACAGTCTCAACTGATGCTGGTAGAACCCAGTATGCCTTTTTGTCTGTCACTGTCAGTGAATCCCTGCGTTTACATCCTGGCTCAATGGCCCAAAGCAATGAAGCAACGTGGGAGCAGCTCTCTCCAAGGCCAGCCATACAGTCACAATGGACAGACAGAACTTTTCCCGAGTTTTCACACACAACCCAAGGTGTCAGAGGCTTTTCCAACATTCTTTGAGGATGATTAACCTAAAAATAAAATGCAGTATTTGATATACTGTAAAGAATCAACGATCGATGCGAGATTGATCAGGGGACAACAGCCTGATCCATCAATGATTTTATGAAGTGTAAACACTCTTCAACAAGTAGTTATAAAATCTTACCTTTGCTATTAAGAGGCGATTTTCGCCGAATTTCTTGCACAGGACTTACCCAGCCCGCCATATGCAAAGTTCTGATAACAGTATAAACTTTTATAGTTCACCAGTTGTTCCTGAGTGTATGGGCTTGGAGAAAACAGTAGATACATTCCCATGTTTATGTAAGTCACGTCGGGCCAGCAATCGACATCATCAATCCACTCTTTACGCGAAATTATGTATGGATCTTGTCCTTCGATGGATTTTAACTTTTCCAGGTACCTTTCTTTTGATTCCTTCTGCTGCATACTCTCAAAATAGCCAGGTAATAACCCATGCTTCGTATTCCCTTTCGCCGCCATGTTGTAAACAAACTGAAGGTTGTCCTCCAGTTCGCAGAGTCGGATGATGTGACGTCACGCCTGTAACATTAAATATCTTTAATTGTACTGCTCGAAGACATCTTGATAACAACCGAGATGGGATGAAACTGACACGCATAAAATACAAAATGACTTAAATATGCACAATCGGGTACATACCATGCAGAGTATTCGCACGCACCAAATGTTAACTAAATATGCTAATAGATATCGACACATCTTCCCCGTTCACGAAAAAAAAAAAAAAATAAGTAAATAAATAAATACTGAATAATTCTGGACCAATTCATTGAGATTTCACTGTGACAATGTCCGAAAGGCACACGTCCTTACAACGGCTTTAGATGTTCTTATACGAAAGTCACAACATGATAAAATCCTTGAAACGCGCAGGTCTTCCTTGTCTCGTGGATCTCCTAAACGGCTGGGCTGTAACTTCAGGCACAGAGGATGGTGACATCACAGGAGATGGTGACGCAGATTCACCCACACAATCAGCCTCAATGGGTGTCGGCGCAGGGCTAACCAAAGGAGTTTCAAGAACAAGACCTGGCGATGCAACAGGAGCCCTTTGAACTTCGGCAAAGGGTTCAACTTCCTCACAAGCCTGCGCATTCTGTGGTTCCGCAGTTCACCTTATGTCCTTTCGATTTCGACGACGAACCGCTCCATCAACCAAGACCTCGTACGATCGGGGAGCAACTTCTCTGAGGCATTCAGCTGGTCTCCAAGTTCCCGAAGGTGAGTGAAAGGTAACATCACGGAAAGGAAAGGTAACATCACGGAAAGGTAACATCACAACATCACGACCAAAGATGTACTCGTCAAACTTCTCGCACGCAAACACAATGGCTAGGAGCTCCTTCTCGATTTGAGCGTATCTGGTCTCTGTTTGAGTAAGGGCTCTGGATGCGAAACTCACTGGCTGCTGAAGCTGAAGCAAAGCGGCTCGAAGCCCTGTGTCAGAAGCGTCGCATTGGAGAGTAATCTCATCTTGCAAGCTGTAAAAGTGCAGAAATGGGGCTTGTGAGATGGCAGTCTTGATATCACTCCATGCTTTCTCCTGGGTTTCAGACCAGACCCACTCGGCGTCTTTACGAGTCAGTTGGCGAAGTGGATGGGCCATGTCAGAAAGACCAGGTAGGAATTTAGCCAAGTACTGAACAGTTCCATTAAAACGCAGCAAACTCTTTACATCAGTTGGGCGTGGCATCTCAAGGACAGCTCGTACCTTCTCAGGATGAATTTTCAAACCAGACTTGGTCGCGTAGTGGCCAATTAAGGAAACTTCCTCCAAACACAGCTGAAGTTTTTCCATTGCGAGCTTGACACCACTTGCGGAACACCGCTGAAGAAATGCAACAAGGTTTTTGTTGTGATCACAGAAAGCCTCTTCGAGGGTGTCTCCAAAACCGGCAACGACGAAATCGTCTGCGGCAACCTCGGTCCCACTGAGACCCTCAATTAGCTTGTGCATATGGCGCTGAAAAACTTCAGGGGCTGAACTTATACCAAAAGGCATCCTACACCAATGATAGCAGACAAAGGGTGTGTGAAAGGTAGTCAGATGCGATGACTCTTCGTCCAATTTGACATGCCAAAAACCATTCTTTGCATTGAGCACGGAAAACACTTTAGCGCCATGAAGGCGAGTTGCAATGTCCTCTATGGTAGGCATAGGATAGTTCTCCCGGAGAATAGCCTTGTTGAGATCCTTCAGGTCGAGACAGATTCTTATCTTTCCATTCTTCTTCGGGACTGCTAACATAGACGAGATCCAGGGCGTTGGCTTTGATACTGGTTCAATGACCCCAGCACTATGCAGCTCCTCCAGAGTATCTTTGATTTTACTGCGAAGGGCGACTTGACCTCGCTGGGGAGCATGCTGAACTGGCTTGGCTGAATCGTTAAGACGGATGTGGTACGCGCCTTCAAGTCAACCGAGGCCCTCGTCGAAAACATCGGGGAACATCTCTATCACCTGCGCCTTAGTGAACTAGACATCACATCCTCGACGGAAAACACGTGACCACCACTCGTGTCAGGCTGCTGAATTGTGTCAGAATCTTTAATTTCAACAACACCCATCCCTTCGCAAGCTGACTTGCCCAAAATAGGATGGCATCGCTTGCTTTCGACGAGACGACACAACAACAGACAAGTGAAAGATCCTCTCCAAACTTGGAGTTTCACTGTTCCTAACACCGGAATATTTCCGCCATCATAGGATACAATGGAAGACTTGGCGGGCGTAACATGCTTGAGGTCAAAATCCCCGGTCGCCTTCCTGTAAATATGTATAGGCAAAACATTACAACGCGCTCCAGTATCAATTTTGAAACGTATAAAATTTCCACTCAGTACTTTCAGTGTTACAAGACTTGAATCCGGGCTCTGATTAGCTGATACTTTGAAAACTTGGAAAACAGGCAACTCACTCTCCTCCTCAAGCAATGCCACTTTGTTGGAGGTAGAAGACGGGGCATTTCCTTGCAAAATGGTTCTCTTTGCTGCACTTGACACACGTCTTGCCCCAAGTGGGGCAGGCCTTGTGTTTACTTTTGTGCTTCCTACTACAGAAACGACAAGGATTACGAAGTTGATTTGCAGGAGGCGGCTCTCCACCAGATAACTGTCCCTCTGAGGCCTTCTTGTTTTCCTGAAGAAGATGAACATTGGGTGAGTTAAACTCACTCACTCTCTTAATCTGCGCTTGAGACATCTCTGAAGCCCGACAGATATCCAGCGTCTTTGAAAGGTTAAGTTCGGGTTCACGCAGGAGCCTTTCCCTAACTTTATTGTCGGCAATGCCAAAGATAATTCTGTCTCTCAGAAGATCATCGGGCGTGATGGCACCAAAAGTGCACTTATCAGCGATTTGATGAAGTGCAGTCACATAGCGATCAAACGATTCGCCAGGCTCTTGCTGTTGTGAATTGAAAAGATAGTGCTCGAAGGGAATATTCTTCCTTGGATTGCAGTAGTTGTCGAAACGCTTGATGACACCTTCAATATCCTGCCTCTCGGTAGCTGATAGATTCCAAGTTCTGAAGACTTTCCTTGCTTCAGGCCCAATTGGAGTTAGAAACTCGGCTACTTGAACGTCTCCTTCTTCTTTGTTAACTTTTGAAGCGACACTGTAATGCTCCCACATCTCCTTCCACTCGCT
Organism: Platygyra sinensis; assembly: GCA_019787425.1. Taxonomy (NCBI): domain Eukaryota; kingdom Metazoa; phylum Cnidaria; class Anthozoa; order Scleractinia; family Merulinidae; genus Platygyra; species Platygyra sinensis. Next base: position 89,159 of record JAHPZR010055974.1, on the reverse strand, counting down.
CCATTTTTCAGCGACGTTCCAGTCATTAATTTCGAGAGAGTGAGGTGCCGGTAGTGAGTGAAGAAAAGCCATAGATTTAAGCCACTCCTGACACCATGTAACGTTAAATATCTTTAATTGTACTGCTCGAAGACATCTTGATAACAACCAAGATGGGATGAAACTGAAACACGCATAAAATACAAAACGACTTAAATATGCACAATTGGGTACATACCACGCAGAGTATTTGCACGCACCAAATGTTAACTAAATATGCTAATAGATATCGACACAACGCCAACCCTCCAAGTTAACTTTTTTCCTTAGTGGTCATTTGGCCACTGAATGTTTATTTCTGGTCGCCAGTAAAAACTTTTAGTCGCCAAAATATGCAAATTAATTAGTTAATTAATAATAATTAACTAATAAATATATATAAAGTAATAAGTAATTAAAGTGCTATCCCTGAGCCAATTTTAATACATCTTTAAGAACTAAATGATAATGGTTTCAAAATGTCAACACGGATGTCCTCAGCACAATGCACATGGGATGCTACAGAGTTGCAAGACTATAGTTACAGGAGTACCCAACGACAATTTTTTTACAGTACAACAGTTTTTGGCTAAAACGATTTGTGAGCGTCTGCAAACAGATTACTAGTTAATTATTAACTTCCCTGGGAAAAACTTATCCGCTCTTGGACATTTGCAGTTTCCAGCCAGAACCCTTCTTATCAATTATTTTTTCCCAGCCAGGGAGTGAGGAGTAAGTTTACTTTCCCAGCATTTTGAGGGGACAAATTTTTTTGCCAGCCAGGAGATTTCATGATTTGCTGTTGTTTTCATTTTTCTTTGTTTTTTCTGTTTTCTCCAGGAAAAACAAAAAATATATAGACATTTTGGTTTAGAAAAATCTATCTTAAGTTACAATTACCATTGTCAACAATGTACCATACATATACGTTTAACTCACCTCGAGATGGAACAGCCTGAACTCAATGGGGAAGATAGTGCCTCAGTTATGCTTGAATATGAATATGTTTTTGCTTTCATCTTCGTGCACTCGGTTATTGTCTTGGAAGATGTCGCTGGATTAAGTTCATCTATGACCATGAACGGCCACAGCTCATTTTCCCAGCTTTTAATGTTAATACTTCCTTTGCTATCAAAGGCAAAGATAAACTGTTTTCAAGAAAGATTTTTTGCTGTTGCGACTCCGCGTTACGTTTTGCGAAAAAGATTTTAACCACTGGCGAAATTCCAATAATAAAACCCGTAAATGTTTTTTAGGTACAAAATGGAAGCCACTCCTTGAGACCCCATGTTTCGCAATATCAAAATTTAGACCACTTGCCTCTTTTTATCTCTGGGAAAAGCTATGCCATTTCACAGTTATGGGTGTTAGGCTGATTTCAATCGATCCATTTATTCTTAATGAATCATACAAGAATAAAAAATTTCACCCCTTTACAATAATTTTGGCGCTTACCACATTAATCACTGCGAATGCGATTTCCACTGATGCAGACATAGTAAAGCAATGGCAAGACGGCATAGTCATTTCCATTCACAACGCGGTAAACCAATTGAAAATGCAAACATGGCGCATTCATTTCGATTGATACATGGGAACACATGTACAGTAAAACAATTAAAATGCCAAGACGGCACAGTC
>JAHPZR010055974.1:82500-85000 GCA_019787425.1 Platygyra sinensis | reverse complement strand
TGTTTTTCCGTTTGCTCTTCTATATCTGAAGTCGTGTCTTTCTTGCGTTTTGCACACAATGGCTGCTCCAGATTTTCCTCGGGTTCTACTTTGTGTCTTCTTTTTCGACCATACTTTGATGTGGTTTCGAAGTGTATTGGACGATTGAAGGAAGAAGAAGGTAGCCACATGTCTTCCGCGGCACCACAACCTTTGAATCTGACTTTATACTCATACGTTAAGGTGCTTTTGCATAGACGGCGCTCAAGGATATCCTCCACTTCAAAAAATCCCTCTTCAAGATCAGGCAATTGGAGATCCTCCTCGTTTGTGTTGTGACTAGATCCATTGCCACTTTCACCTCTGCAGATGTAGCCAAGTTCAGCCAGTTTTTCTTCTGACTGCGGATGCAGCGAGTACTTTCCTGGGATATCTGGATCGACAAGCAATTCAACAGGGCCGATTGAACTTGAGGGAACCCTCCATGGAGTGATAACAACCTCTCTGGAAACGTTGTAGGTGTTTTCCGATACAGAGTGACTGTAAAGAGAGCAACGAAACCTTGCAGGGGCATTTCTCCTCAATTCCAAGCTTGTCAACTCAGAGCCATCGTTCGAGGATTGAAGAATTTCAATTCGACCGATATTAAAACGTTTTGAGCCTTTTTGAAAACATTTCAGAGCTACATCACCAAATTTGATGATGTTGTGACTCGGATCGATTGGAGCTTTTCCAGGTAAATGCTTAGAAGCACAGTGCCTCCTTTGTCTGCATCTTGAAATGTACTCCCTTGGTAGGAGCAATTTAATGGCCTGGTTGATGTGGATATAGGATACAGTACCGTTGTCTAGTCTCCTTGAAATCTTCCACTTCTTACCTTTTTCTTCCGGTTCAGACTGATCCGGTTCGTCAGCCTCTTGCTTTTCCAAAATTTCTTCTGTATTCGGTGTTTCATGATCCTTGCTCTTTATACACTCATCTTCGTCAACGCCATCTAACCTCTCGTCTTCCAGATCATCTGATACTGTTTCCTGTTGTGCTTCATGCGCAAACGAAACGTCAAGTTTGTTGTAACCATCTGGAAGGTGGCCACGTACCAGCTGAATACCACTTGGGTGTACAAACTGGTATGGAGTTTCCCAGAAGCCCGAGTCCTTCAACAGTTGAATGCATGGTGCAGGCATGTATTGGGAGAACAGCAACTGTCCCTCTCTTTTACCAGCGAAATGAGCTTGTCTTTGCTGATGTAGAAACTCGTGAAAACTTTCGGGGTAACTGTAGGACCCACTGATGAAAGCTTTGTGCTTTTCCAAGGCGAATGCAACCCTCCTTCTCTTTGCAGATGCTTTAACTTCTACACCAGCTTGTGCCAATCTCACTTTTGCATTTAAATTAAATTGAACACTAGAGCTCTTTTGCAACATGTCAACAAAAGTTGGCTGCAAATCTAAGGATTGGATCTGATTGGTTTTCCCCTGCATCTCACTGATGATTCTTTCTGTCACCTTGGTTCCAGAACGGTAAGGAGAGGCCCACGCGGGACCTAGATGTTTGAAGTGTAGAAACATGGCCAGCTGGTGGATAGACGCTGCTGCAAATTGGATTTCTGCAGTTTGGTAACAACCATGGGTTAGGAAATGCCCTCTTTTGGAAGGATTACTGCTGGCGCCGGGCTGAGAATGCAGTCGAATCTTCCTTAGTTCCAAGACTTTTTTCCAAAGGCGAAAGATGGTTATGGCACGAGATACAGACCTCTGTACATCTGCTGGGAGCCGAATGCAGGATTTCGGAAAGGCTCTATTAAATGCGTCACGGCTCGCACGAAAAGACTTGTGCCTTGTGACCCAGGAACATACTCATCTAACAGATCCGCAATCCTTTGTGTGAAAATGCGCTCGCAGGCATCTGAATTCTGATCAAAAAAGTAAATGAGGACAAGATCCACTGCGCTGATACCAGTATTCATCCCAGCTTTTTCGCATCTTTGACGAAGATCCTTGAGGTGTTGAATGGTGGCAATACGGGTCTCTCTACCTTCTCCTTCCCAGAAAGTCAGATCACGGGTCTCATACTTCAGATTTTTCAAGAACAACCTCTGTTCGTGGTCATAGTCCAGATAGGCAATAGAAGGAAGGAACCAATAATAGGGTGCACGAAATCGTTCATCTTCTGTACCAAGGCCAAGGAAATGAATGCCAGCTTCAACTTCCGGTAGAGTGGGTGTCATCATTTGGACTGCAGCGGCTAATGAGAATCCAGCAGAATCCGTTGAGTACCCCACGAGTTGAATTGGAGACGCTCTTGACTTCCCTTTGTCGTCATAGAAGCAGTTATATCGCAAATTCTCCCAATACTTTAACAAATGAGAGGCTTTGTATCCCTTGTTTGGTTCTGGCCACATGCAATAGATTACTGTGGGTTCATCAAGAGAAGCCAGCGACACCAAGTTGTGTACCGACACCGATTTTGAAAGTTGGTCTTTCGCTACCATATCATTGATTGTCCTTCTAAGAGCCCCAAA